>CAKNYM010046535.1:79902-94705 GCA_932195095.1 Andricus curvator
TATATATATTGTAAGTAAAGTACAAGTTTTATTTATTATATCAATCAAATGAATTTTCAACCAAAATAAGAGAAAATTAATTTTATCCTAAAAAGACGAATACATACATTTTTTAACAAATAGTTGAATTTTCAACCAAGAAGAATCATTTTCTACTAAAAAAGTCAAATTATCAACAATTTATATTCATTTTCAACAAAATATTTTAATTTTTAAACTAAACAAGATCAATTTATAACTTTAAAAAAAAATTAATTTGGATCCAAAAAGCGAAGGTTTAATAAAGTAGTTGAATTTTTGATCAAAAAGATGAATTTTCAACTAAAATTATGAATCTTCAACCAAAAATATGAATGTTTAAAAAATTAGTTCCACTTTCAAGCAAAGAGTTGAATTTAAAACCTAAATAGATGAATTTTCAACCAAATAGTTTATTTTTTTAACAAGAAGACAAATTTTTTAAATAAAATACATGAATTTTCAACCAAATAGTTCATTTTCCAACTAAGAAAGATCAATTGTCAACTGAAAATGGAGTGGTAATTTTTTCAACTAAAAAAATAATTATTGGACTAACTTGATGAATCTGAAAGGAAAAAATGAATGTTCAACAAATAGTTCAAACTTGGACCAAATAGTTTAATCTTCTACCAAATTGTTGAATTTTCGAGCCGCAAATACGAATTTTCCATAAAACAGTTCATTTTTAGAACAAAAATATAATTCTTCAACGAAACAGGTAATTTTCAACCGATACAGATTCATTGTAAATCAGACAGTTGCGTTTTTATCCCAAAAATATTAAATTTCTACAAAACGAGATGAATTTTCAAATCAGAAAATAAAATAAATTTCAATCACTTGACAAAATTTATTTTTTATAACTAACTTTATGAAGATTTAAGGAATTTTAATATGATTTTCAAGGTTTAAAGCAATTTAAAGAATTCAGGAAATTCAGAATGTTCAAGGATTTCAGAAAATGCAGTGGAATTAAAGGTTTCAGGGAATTTAGGATATTTAGGAATTTCAGGAAATTAAGGAATTTCAGAAAATTCAGAGAATTTCAGGAATTTCAGAACGTTTAGGGAATTTGTATTATGCTAGAAATTCCATGAATTCAGAGAAATTAAGAATTTCTGGGAGTTCAAGAAATTCAAGGAATTCAGAGAAATCAAGGATTTTAGAGAATTTAAGAGATTCAGCGAATTTAAGGAACTTGGAGAATCTGCCAAACTTGTATTGCTCGACACATAAAACTCTTAATATTGAAAAACGAAATGAAAATTTATAATTTTATTCATCGAAGCTGTGAATTTTTCATTTTAGAGGCGATACATTTGATATTGTACCAGTTTTAAAGCAATTCAAGTAAATAAAATTCTACTTTAAACGCTCTAATTTTAAAAATAGTCAATTTTTAAGTTGTAAAATCGACAAAGGACCCCGCACCAAATGTACAGAAAAAAGCCTTATGATACAAAATTCTACAAAAAAATTTTTCTTGTATTTTCGAACCTGCAAACTAAAAATTCGAAAGAAAAATGTCAGAAAGATGGACAGTTTTTAGTCAAACACTTGTCCAAAGTTTCGATTTTTACATTTATTTTAATGAAAAAATGCGTATTTTCGCAAAATGTTTTTTTCCTCAAAAACGCTATGATAGATTTGACTAAAATTTTTATATTTTGACGATCAGGCGTACCGAATCCAAAGATTCATACCCACGAACTAGAAAGATTAACGATTCTTTGGGTATACAGCATGTTTTTGGGGGTGTTTTTGTACCCTAAACATCCAAGTAACATATGTAAATCATCATTTCTTAGTAACTAAAATCAATATAGATTTTTATTCAACTGCTACGGTATGAAACGACTTTCCTAAAAGTGAAGTAAGCGTACATAGCAAGAATATGTTTTGACCTAATTTGAGGGGATGTTTTACCATCCCTTAAACAATGAGTCTGAAGTTCCTAACGCATTAATCAATAACGAAAAATAATTTTATTTTGAAATGCATGAAAGCTGCTATTTTATGACAGAAAATAGTCGCGTACAACCCTAAAAACTTCTTAAAGCACTTTCAACCCCTCATCAGATATAAAACTACCCAAGCTACCCCTAAATATTTTTAAAATTCAACAAACCAACCTAATTCAAAAAATCCGCCCAGTTTTTGCTAATAATAATTTCAATTGATGCCAAAAGGGGCACACATAAAGTCTCAACCCTCCATCGCATGGAGAACTCACCCCAGCCACCCCCGAATATTTCAAAAGTTCAATAAAATCACCCTAATTCAAAAATACGCCAGGTTTTTCTAATAATGTTTTCAGTTGATGCCAAAGGGACAAAAAAGTGTCTCAATCCCTCAGCACATATAGAACTCACCCCAGCAACCCCTCAATATTTTTAAAATTCAATACTATACCTAATTTATTACCTGATACAATCACCCTAATTTCAAAGTACACCAGGATTTTTATGAAAATGTTTTCAGTTGATGCCAAATGGGCAAAAAAATGTTTCAAAACTTCAAAATTAAGGCAGAAAATAACCAAATATAATTCACACCGTACTTTTCCAAGCACGTTAAAATTGATAACAAAAAATATAAGTCATGTGCACTTATATTAAAGCGATATTAACGGTAGTGATAATTGAAATATAAATACACTCATAATATGTAAAAAAATAAATAATAGTAACTGGTACCAAACTGTACAAACCTGCTTTAACTGGTTTCAACCTGTACGATTAAGTTGTAAGACTATTTTTACACGAAAAAGTTTTAATATTGTTCTAACCTTTACCAATAACTTATAAAAATATTTCTACACGGGAAATTCAAATATTCATAAACTCGGACTTGTACCAACCTGAGTAAACCTGTTGTAACTTGTACGAAACTGTACCAATAAGTTGCAACAGTACTATTGTGTGGGAAATTAAAATATTCATAAACACGAACTTGCACCAACCTCTGCAAACCTGTTGTATTAGGGTAATTGTTGCATTTGGGTGATTTTATTGAATCTTCAAAATATTCAGGGGTGGCTGGGGTGAGTTCTACATGTGCTGAAGGGTTGAGACTTTATGTGTGCTCCTTTGGCATCAATTGAAATTATTATCAGCAAAAACTGGGTGGACTTTTGAATTAGGTTGGTTTGTTGAATTTTAAAAATATTTAGGGGTAGCTTGGGTGAGTTTTATATCTGATGAGGAGTTGAAAGTGCTTTAAGAAGTTTTTAGGGTTGTTCGCGACTATTTTCTGTCATAAAATAGCAGCTTTCATGCATTTAAAAATAAAATTATTTTTCGTTATTGATTAATGCATTAGGAACTTCAGACTCATTGCTTAAGGGATGGTAAAACATCCCCTAAAATTAGGTCAAAACATATTCTTGCTATGTACTCTTACTCCACTTATTGGAAAGTCGTTCCATACCGTAGCAGTTGAATAAAAATCTATATTGATTTTAGTTACTAAGAAATGATGATTTACATATGTTACTTGGATGTTTAGGGTATAAAAACACCCCCAAAAACATGCTGTATACCCAAAGAATCGTTAATCTTTCTAGTTCGTGGGTATGAATATTTTGATTCGGTACGCCTGATCGTCAAAATATAAAAGTTTTAGTCAAATCTGTCATAGCGTTTTTGAGGAAAAAAACATTTTGCTAAAATAAGCATTTTTCCATTAAAATACATGTAAAAATCGAAACTTTGGACAAGTGTTTGTCTAAAAACTGTCCATATTTCTGACATTTTTCTTTCGAATTTTTAGTTTGCAGGTTCGAAAAGACAAGAAAAAATTTTTTTTAGAATTTTTTATCATAAGGCTTTTTTCTGTACATTTGTTGCGGGGTCCTTTGTAGAAATTTACAAATTTCTGCATTAGTATAGCCTCCAAGTTTTTGATAATGTACAATTAGGAATTCCTTATTAACAGGCTGTTTGATATCGAAGACTTTGAATTGGAATTTATTCAATTATTCAAAGCTTTTATTTATTTATTTTATTTTATACTTAGGCAGCTTATAATCGGCTAAATATATTAAGACATTTGATTTGAAATAGTAGATATTTCTACTACCGAAATTTTTAGTCATGCTATTTTTAAGGCTTTAATTAAACTTTTTTCCAGCTTCGCAAATTAAGTTTGCAAGATTTTTTCCATCCGCCCCAAAAAGCTGGGTAACTAGCCATGGCCTACAAAAAATTTCTTCAATAATTTGGTACGCAATAAGGCTGACGGTAAATGGAATCAATTGCTTAAGATATTAAATATGATGCCACATCGGTATAATGTTCCTTCTCCCTAGGAGAAGTGTCTAAATAATGCTTGCTCCTCAATTATAATGCAATAACTTGGGTAAACACTTTACGCTTGTAGACGTGACGTGCAGTTTCTTCACCAGTTTCGTAATCCTGCCTTCTAATTATTACAATAAATTTGAGAATGTTACAAAATAGCGTTCTTCGCTTCAACTTTTATATTTGTAACTTTTCCAAATTGTAAAACCTTTTTTTAATTAATATATACAGCTCTCAAAAAAATCTTATATTTTTGCTCAGCTTACTAAGCTTTTCACCAGCTCACTTTTCTCTAACCGAATTAGATAAAATTGCACTAGAGTAACACCTGCCTTCCACTAAATCAGCTAAAACGATTTGAAGAAAAAAAAATCCAGACGCCCTTCCACACCTCCAGTTGATATCGCCACAGTAATATTCATCAACCCCCAAGAACTACCCCTACCACATTCAACGAACCCCTTCTCAGCTGCGACACTAATTCCAGGCCTCACAGACCCATCCCTATATCCCCTATTGTACCCTATATTCAGTTATGGTCCCTAAAGTACCCTATTTTCGAAATTTGGTCCCTATAGTACCCTATCTGCAGCCCCTTAATGGAAATTCAAAAAAATTTATAATAAGATCAAAGCTTCCAAGAGCATTTTGAAAAAAAATAGTAAAAATCAGGGAATTCCTGTAAAAAGTAACTGTAAAAAATAATCAGGGCTGCCACACACAGTCACTATTAGTCACTGAATTCTCTTGAATTTTTTTGATATATTTCAGATTATTCTTAAAGATTTCGAAAAATTTGTGATAGATTTCAATAATTTGAAGGGATTTTTAAGATTTTAGGGTATTCTTAAAACTTCTAAGGTATTTTCAAGAGCTTTTAATTTGAAATATTTTAGGGAATTTTAAAAGATTCCGAGGAATTTTTCATTAATTGGCATTTTCAAGAGCTATAACGAATTTCAAGGGATTTCAAAAGATTTTAAAGGATTTAAAATATTTGAGGTTATTTTAGGTTATTTTAAAAGATTTCAAGTAATTTTTAATTATCTTTAGTAGTCTAGTGGGATTTCAAAGAATTTGAAATATTTTAGGGAATTTTAAAAGAATCAAAGGAATTATTAATTAATCATATTAATTTGAAGGAATTTCGAGGCGTTTGAAATATTTTAGGATAAAGTATTTTCTAGAATTTTGGAAGATATCAAAAGATTTTACAGGATTTATAAGGTCGTAAGATATTTTAAAGGATTTCACGTTCTTTTATAAGATTTCCGAGGATTTCAATGACTTTAAGGGATTTTAAAACTCTCAATGTATGTTAATACATTTCCCAGGATTTCAAGAAATATCATAGAATTTCACAGGGATTTTATAATATTTTAGTGGATGAAAAATTTGTTCACGAGAAGTGAGGTATTTTGTAGGATTCCAAAGGGTTTGAAATATTTTATGAAATCTTAAAAGATTCCAAGGAATTTTTCATTGATTTTAATAATTTTAAGGGATTTAGTAACATTTTATTGGATGTTGAAGAATTTATTCAAGAAAATTCAGTTATTTTGTAGGGTTTTAAAGATTTGAAGAGTTTTAAAATTATTTTTTGGATTTCACCCTGAATTCTTATTAATTTATCCTGAATTTTTTGAAATTCTTTTGAATTTTTCAATTAATTTGAATTCTCATAAATTTACTCAATTTTACATAATTCAATTGATTTTTTGAAAGTTTCTATATAATTGGTTCTGCAGACTAATTGATAAAATGACCAAAGGACTTGAAGTATTGTAAAGTATTTTTCAAATTCCTTGGCATTTTCTAGAGCTTTAAAAAATTTCAAGGTATTTCAAAAGACTTTAAGGGATTATAAATATTCTAGGTTATTTTAAAAGATCACAAATAAAATGTTAATTGGTTTCAGTAACTTAATAGGATTTCAAAGGATTTGAAATATTTTAAGGTATTTTAACAGATTCACATGCATTTTCAAGAGCTTCAAAAAGCTTCCAGGGGTGTCATAAGATTCAAAGAATTGGAAATATTTTAGGAAATTTTAACGATCCCCAGAAATTTTTTATTTATTTCAATAGTTTGAAGGGATTTCAAAGACTTTGAAATATTTTAAGGTATTTTAAAAGATTCCAAGGCATTTTCAAGAGATTTAAAGAATTTCAAGTGATTGCCAAGGGTTTTAATAATTTTAAGGGATTTTAATATTTTAATGGATTTCAAAGAATTTATTCACAAGAAATGAGTTATTTCGTAGGGTTTCAAAAATTTTAAGAGACATTCCAATATTTTTTGCAATTCATTTGGAATTCGCCCTGAATTCTTATTAATTTATCCTGAATTCTTTTAAATCATTTTCAATTCTTCTAAATACACTCAATTTCACTCAGTTCAATGAAATTTTTCATATTTTTTTCATATTTTAAAATTTTCGTCAATTAATTTGAATTTCTTTTAATTCACCTTGAACTTTTATGTATTTCATCGAATTCTTCTCGTTTCCCTTAAATTTCTCTAAATTATTTGGATTTTTTTGAATTGTTTTGTGGTCATTGGTCATTTTTTTAGTTAGAAATTTGTCGGGTTTCAAAGATTTAAAGAGATTTGAAATAATTTTTTGAAATTCACCCTGAATTCTTTTAAATTCTTTGGGATTCTCTTGAATTTTTTACTTCACTTGAATTTTTATAAATTTACTCAATTATACTTAATTCAATGGATTATTTTTAATTTTCAAAAGTTTTTATTTAACTGATCCTGAAGTCTTTTAACGTCACCTTGAATTCTTAGGCATTTCATAAAATTCTTTTGAATTCCCTCGAATTTTTCTAAGCTCGTTTCAAAGTTCCTGAATTCATAAAAGTTTCTTCATATTTTAAAATTGTTTTCAATTCATTAAATTTATTTTCATTCACCTTGAATTTTGATGAGTTTCATCGAATTCTTGCCGTTTATCTTAAATTCCTCTAAATTCATTCCAATTTTACGGAAATCAATGGAATTTTTTTTACTTTTAAAATTGTTTCTAATTCATTCGAATTCGTTGGAATTTAACTTGAATTGTTTTGAAGTCTTATAAATTTATCCTGAATTTTTTACCCTTAGAGCGCGAACAGTATTGTCTTAATTCAAAGTCAAAAAAAAAATTTTATCTACTTTGTCCAAAGCTACCTATAAACAATTGAAGTTTTTGATACAATTTCTGAAAAATTTGAATTTGAAAAATTGAATTGAAAAGAATGGAAAACATTTTTTTCAAACATATTTTATATAATTTGTATTAGTTGTTCTATGTAAAAACCGCCAATCGGTAGTAGGATTTCGAGGTTATGAAGTGGAAATTTGATGGCAGCACTTTCGTCTCGCGGCAATTATTTGAAAACGTTTATTTACTTTTTTTCGAGACAACACATTTTACGCAATATGTTCTTTGAAAAAATTAAATAAATGTTTTTTAATAATTTCCGTGAGCTGAGAGTGCTGTCATCAACAAATTTGCCAATATGGTGAAGTTTTTTCAGCAAATTATTCATTTCATTGTCTATAATTTTGTATGAGAAATGTGTAATTTATTAAATAAATTACTTAAAGTATTTTAGGTACAGAACAATTAAAATTAACTGAGAGTAAAGTTATTCAGAATAAGAAGAAGATTAATCATTTGAATTTAAAATTAATCTTTTTTTGGTGAAACTTCAACTATTTCGTTGAAAATCGATATTTTGAATTTAAAAATTAAACTATTTATTTGAAAATGTATGTACTTTGTGGGAAATTTGACTTTTTTTTTAAATAATCTTTATGACTGAAAATTCATCTTTTTGGCATAAAATTCAACTATGCTTTTTCTTTGAATGTTTTTTGGTTGAAAATTATAATTTTTTTAAAATGAAAATGTAACTATTATTCCAGTTGAATATTCTATAATTTTAGTTAAAAATTCTTCTTTTTTTTAACGTTCTTTTTTTGCCTAAAAATTTATTTATTAAACTTTGGTAGAAAAATGATCTTTTTTAGTTGAAAATTCGTTTTTTGGTAGAAATTCATCTTCTTGGTCAAAAATTCAATTATTCTAGCTAAAGATTCATCATTTCAGTGAAAAATGCATCTGTCTGGTTTACAATTCAACTATTTTAGTTAAATATTTACAATTTTATTTGAAAATTCATCACTTCGTTTGTTTGTTAAACATTATTTTTTTTTAATTGAAATTTAATTTATTTAAGTTTTGGTTGACAATTTATATTTTTTAGTAAAAATTAATTTTTTTGCTTGAAAATTGAACTGTTTCAGTTGAATATTCATTGTTTTAGTGAAAAACTCTTATGTTTGGTATAAAATTAATTTTTGTTTACTAAAAATGTTACTATTCCATTTCCGGTTAAAAATTATTATTTTTTTGGTTCAAAATTCAACACTTTGGTGGAAAATTTGTCTCCTTTAATGAACAATTCAACTATTTTGTTAAAAATTCATGTATTTTGTTGAAAAATTGTATTTTTTGTACAAAATAATTTTTTTTATTTGAAAATTAATCTTCTGGTTTAAAAATTCATCTTTTTGGTTTAAAATTCAAGTGTTCCAGTTTAATATTCATAATTTTATTTGAAAATTCATCACTTTGGTTGAAAATTCAACTTTCTTGTTGAAAATCCGTTTTTTTTTTTTTTTTGAAAATTAATTTTTTCAACTAAAAGTTTAACAATTTCATTTCTTTTTTTTTGTAAAAAATTGATATTTTTAGTGGAAAAATTAAGTATTTTTTAAAAATTCATTTATTTTGCAATGTTCTGATTGTTGTGTTAAAGGATTTTCAGAATGAACGTAATGAATTAAAATAAATATTTGCGTTTTGCGGCAGATATGAATATGTTACTTTTAGTTGACTGGGAAAATTGAAACCTCCCACCCTTTGGCGAGCCTCGCATCCTTCCAGAATCCATTAAAAATTTTCCTCATTTCCAAAGCCCCTTCCTTAGGAATCCACTTAATAAATTCTATGCTAACCCCGTTCTCCCCTGCAGCTTTCCCTTTTTTCATTCTGTTCACTATCTTCGCTATTTCCTTGAAAGAAATTTCCCTGTTCAGTTCCATCTCCGCTTCGTCCTCCCCCTCCCTCCCAACTTCCTCCCCCCCTTCCGTCAGTGGCGGTCCTCCAATATTATCCACCCTGACCCCCGAATCCTCTGGAATGTCATTTTCCCCCTCAAGCTCTTCCCCTTCAAGTAGTCCCATAAAGTGCCTCCTCCACTCCTCCTTTTTAATCCCTCTCCTCTTTTGCTTCCGTTTCGGTCTGAATCCGTTAATTGCCTGCCAAAATTCGCCCATATTTTAACTGCTCTTAACTTTTCCCAATTTTTGCTCCGATTCCTGTTTCCGCCTGATTCTTCGGTATTCCCTTAGTTTCTTTATGTTGCCATTGTATGTTCCCTTGTCCCTGTCCTTTTTACTTCTCAAGTACTTTTTCAAGGATTTGAATGCTATCTTCCCAGCCTTTTCTCTTCCTCGTCTTTCCCCCAATCCTGATTCTCCCTGCCCCTCTTCCTCACCCTCACCTTCTTAAACATGCCTACTGTTTGAGCCGCTTGTTTAACCGCATCTATCAAACTGTCCCACGTTTCTTCCCAGCCAGCCTTCCCATTCACTACCCTTTTTCCCCAAACTTTCCCCAGTTCCTTCCTGTAGTCCTGACTTTTCTTTTCATCCCATATTAGCCTACTTTCTGTTTCTGAACCCTTTTCTGGCTCTCCATCCCTCTCCTGGCTCATACCCCTTTGCAGCCCTTTTCCCGCCATCAAGAAGCTTACTGGCAAGTGTTCAGATTCGGTTCTAGTTACGATTTCCATATCCCTAATGTCCGTATCCCCAACTTCCTCTGACTCTATTATGTAATCAATTACAGATCTCCCATCCTCTCCGATGTGCGTCCATTCTCCACAAACATCTTTCCCCAACCTTCCATTAAGAATCCTCAAGCTCTTTTCGTCGCAAAATTTCAATAACTTGTACCCTTCCGGGTTTACAGTCTTATCCTAGTATCACAATTTTTCTCCTTTCTCCAGCATACCCTCGACTAAAGCTCTAATACTATTTACAGCTCTTTCTACTCCAGCGTTATTGTCAATAGTCAAAATATTCACTTTGTTTCCCGTGTCCCCCAATATTTCTGCACTGATCTTTAGCCCCAAATCCCATTCTTCTGTTTTGAAATTCCCTTATTTTTAACTCTTACCGCTGCTTTGGTTGTCCATTCATATTCCTGGTCCAGTGACATTAAAAAAGTGTCGTCCTTTTCTTTCTCGATCCAGGTCTCTTGCAGTATCACTATGTCATACGCCTTGAGAAAATCCCACAGCGCGGGGGGGGGGGGCGGCGGGCCCGCGGGGTTCCATACTACACCTTTAATTGCGCCGCTGCTTTCCTTCTGTTTCCCTTTCTTGCTTACGAAAAAGTTCTTCCTCCACCTTCCCCTCCTTCTCGTTCCAGTAGTATTCCGTATTGTTGATTCTCCATCTCATATAATAGTGCACACTCGTAGCTGCTCCCCTCCTTTTTGCTGCTTTCACCTTCTTCTTGATCCATTCCAAAATTTCCTTCTCCCTGTCAGTGAAGTCGTCCTGTAATGTGATTCCCGTTCCGGCCAGCTTGAAGCTGTTAGACATCAGCCTCTTTTTATTTGCAAGTGAGTCAAGCGTAAATAATGCTCCACTGGCTATGTGCCTCAGGTCTTCTATTATCGGGCTAACTCCTGTGAGTTCCCTAAGCTTGTTCCCTATTTCTTTAACGAGAAACTTTCCTCTGGATCTGAAACCCCTCACGATGACCACTTCCCTTCTTGCTTCTCTCTCTCTCAATTCCCACTTCAGCTCGTTTGAGCTGAGTTTTGACATATCTTCGGTATCTCTTTCCTCGTATTGGTAGACCTCCTTGTCAACGCCCGTAAGTAGGTCTGCTCTATTGTCCATTTCTCCTTCCGATCCACTGCCCTTCTCCCCTTCTTCAGGTGGTTCAGGGATGTCGAGAATCTCATCTGGAATTTTATCCTCCCACTCCTTTAACCTTCCTGTCAAAAACTCTTTCTCCAATCTCAATACCTCGATTTCTTCCAGGTGCTGTTTCTCTCGTTCCCTGGCTTTCTCCAGATCCGACATTGCGGCCTCTTCCCTTTTCTGCCCTTCTACCATTAACTCCCTCAACTCTTTCAGCTGCCCCTCCCGAGGTTTCATTTGTTTCCTCAATTCCACACTTTCACCATTTCTTCAAGGATTCCCCAATTTGGCTAGACCACTACGGCAAGGTCTGACAAGGTACACTTAGTCCGTCTCCGTTAGGCTCGGCCTTTTTTCTTGCCATGGTATTCTCATAAGGGTCTTCCTTATCCCCATTCCCTTTTTCTGAAACGTCTCCCAAAGGCTTTTCTGACGTTCCCTCCTTTCTGATCGGCGAGCGCGAGAGCTTCTCCGATCTTTCGAACGCTTTTTCCTCACTGACGCTCCTCTCCCACGTATTATTCCGCACCACAAAACTTTCCAGATTTTTCACACTTTTCGCGTTTAATTTAGCTTGCCTCTCCACTTTAGAAGGTCGCCCTGGGCCGCGTTTTTTTGCCTTATCATCACCCGCTGATAGGTTTTGGTTTGAAATCCCCGGGTTCCCGCTGTCTGTTCTCGAGTCAGGTTCCTGAATTCCCCGTGTGGAGTCGCCACTGTCCAGTGTAGCCTCCGCCAGAAGCGCCTTCTCGGTTGCATTTTCGGAACCCGAACCGGAAGTTTCGTCATTTTTCCCACCAACCTCCATAACATCAATGCTCTCCATCACTTTGGAACACTTTCGTTTTTCCTAATGCACACCCTCCCACATCGAAAGCAAAACACTTCCGCTTGATCACTAACAGCCTCCGATTCCAAATCCCGTAGACTTATCCCCGTGTGGATGCTTGGGCCACGCAAATTTGGCGTATTAATCGGAGCTATCGCAACGCTTTAGTGTATATTTGAAGAACGGGACCAAAATGTAAAAATCCTTTAGGGTATACATACTGAATAAACATGCATACATACATACATACATACATACATACATACATACATACATACAAGTAACAATTCCTCTCATAACATGTGATCACTTAGGAACTTATCACGATAGTAACAGGTTAGTTTCTGGCTTCTAAATTTTTGGCCCAAAGATCAATTTTCAATGAGTACATTGATATAATGTATAAAATTGAAACTATAGGCCTTCATGATTGTTTGAAGCACACCATATATTCGTTTGAAGTGCATATTGACTGAAAGCAAAATATGCATGCATCATGCTCAGAAAAATATTTCCTTTCCTGAACAAATTCATTTTCTTTTCTCAAGTATACATATAAGTTGTATCAAGTAAAATATTGATCAAAGTAAGTGGATACATTTACTTGAACCAAGAAACAGCTAGTCAGAGTGCAAGTTACTTATTTTTAGAATATTATTTTCTTGATCGAAATGTTTTTAATGACTTCACATGAAGACATATTGGAACAAAGTGATTTAATATTTATTCGCTTCAAATTAATATGTACTAGATCTGAGCAATATCACTGATTCCATAATTTTCTTAATTCAAGAAAATCAGTTCTCTATACTCAGAAAATATTAGCTTCGTTCAAGTAAAATCGGCCAAGTACATAACTTGACTTGATTCAATGACAATTCTTTTTCAGTGTATATAATCTCTTAAGTTATAAGGAAACCCGGACAAAGTAGATACAAAATTTTTTTTAACTTTGAATTAAGACTTCCCAGCTTCTTGACATTACTTAAAAAGTATTTTAAAAAAATGGATTTTTACAGTTTTTCTAAGAACGATTACATTTTGCCACTATACAATAAACTTTTCAAAACTTTTAACTGCAAACATTTTCACATTTTTAAAGAGATGAGAAAAATAACACTACAGAAAAAAACTTAGAATATCTTAACATATTTATTTTTAATAGATTAATTTTAAGTTTTGAAGATTGAAAAATATGTCAAAAAAATGTAGAAGATTTTCACGAAAATTATTTAATTTTGAAGGTTTTTTAAAAATATGAAGAAACCTTTGAATTATTTTAGAAGATATTTAGAAGTATTAGCAGTTTTGAAATGGTTTTAAATTAATTTAAATTCAGAGAAGAGTAAAAAAATTGAAACAACATAATTAAAAATATTTTTTTTAATTTCAAAAGATTTAGAAATTTTTTCGAAAAAAGAATCTGGAAGATTTTGAAGCAATTTTTTTAAAATTCTGGGAAAAAATCCAAAGAATTTATTTTAAACACACAAAATATGAAAAAAAAGGTTTATTAGAACAATTAAGATACTAAGTTTAATTAAAAAAATATATTATTTAAATCATGGAAATCCTATTAAAATTCCTTAAATATTTCTAAAATTACATAGTTTTGAAAAATACTTTTTTTTTAAAGTGATTGCCATTTTTTTCTTTTCTGGTTTGAAAATCCATCTCGTTTTGTAAAAATGTCATATTTTTGGGGTAAAAATGCAACTATCTGATTAAAAATGAATCTGTTTCGGTTGAAAATGATCTGTTTTGTTGAAAAATTATATTTTTGGCCTATAAATCAATTGCTTAATGGAAAATTTGGATTTTCGGCTCGAAAATTCAACAATTCGGTAGAAGATTCAACTATTTGGTCTAAATTTGAACTACTTTGTTCAAAATTCATTTTTTTTCGTTGAAGATTCATCAATTTAGTCCAATCTTTATTTCTTCATCTGAAAAAATAACTATTTCATTTTTAGTTAAAAATTAATATTTCTTTGTTACAAAATGAATCATTTGGTTGCAAATTCATATATTCCATTAAAAATTGTTCTTCTCGGTAAAAAAATTTAATATTTCGTTGAAAATTCGTTTTGTTGGTAGTAAATCAATTTTTAAAATTTTTAATTCAACGTTTTGATTAAAACTCAATCTGTTTTAGATAAGGATTTAGGTGTTTTTAGAAAATTCATCTTTTTGGCTAAATTTGACTGTTATTTGTTTGAAATTAGTTTGTATAATTAAGTCCTAATAAAAATATGTCAAAAAATCTGCCCGCATCGCGGGCACATTCTCATGGCGCGCTTCGCGCGCGGCTCGCTTCGCTCGCAAGTTTGAGCGCGCCTACCCAAGTGCGAATTGCCGGTACTGAAAACATGGCCCAAAACTGGACCAATCTTGGCAGCCAAAAGTCGGCCAATGTTACTGGACCAATATCAGCGATCAAATCGGCCCAGCTTTGTCCCAGTACTGGCACAATACATTGGCATTTCAAATTTGCCAAGCTTCCGCCGAAGTTTGGCCCAGCGATGGCCCATTACAGGGCCGAAAGTAGTTATTACTCCGGCAAACCATGTTGGAAGTCAAAAAGCCAGAGTCCGGCCCAGTAACGGCCCATCAAAGGGCCGAAAGTCGAAATTACTACGTCAAACCATGTTGGAAGT
>CAKNYM010046537.1:0-12024 GCA_932195095.1 Andricus curvator
GAACCATTCGTCGTTCATTTGAAATTAATCATAACTTACTAATTAAACAATTCCATTTTATGGACTTCACTTTTCAAAATTATTATCAACACCTTTTTACCGACTACTCACCTTTTCCATGTGACTCCGCCAACCGGACACTTCTGGCGAATTGAGTGACGTCATAAACTATTTCTCATACGCGCATAGCCATCTTTTCAACACTCTACACTACGTAGCACAAACTATAGAGTTTTAGTTGAAATGCCATTTAGTTGAATCGATATTTAGTTCGTTTGCATACCAACCAAAAAAAAAGACGAAAGAAATAAAAAAGAGAAGGAAGGGGATGTGGTTGGTTGCCTTCTCCTTTTCTTTCCTCTTTTTTATTTTTGTACAAAGAAACAAATTTTTTTGTTTTTAGGAATTGCAATAGGAGCATTTTGTCGTGTTTGTCCAAATTTGATCGTTGAATTCTTGTTTTTTTTTTTTTCAGGAATTCTATACATTAAAATCAAGGAAGAAAAAAAAGTATACGTTTTACGTGTTAAACTCCATAAGACACAAAACTTGATTTACAAAGTACTAAAAATCATTTCATTCAAAAATAAAAAAATATGCATTTATTTGTTTCTACAAGAGAACAATTTGGCGTCGACGCGGGTCGAAAATTCCAAAATGTGTATTTTTGGGCCACCCTAATAAGTAATTGAAAGAATGCATAAACCCGGGAATTTTCGAAATGTTTAATTTTTTCGTTACTTTAAATGTTCGTTTTTTTCAACTGTCTTATTAGTTTGAAATTAACATCTTGTTTATTTATTATTTGCTAAGATCACATGTAAATAGCAGTTTTTTAAAATTTGTAATTTTTTCGTTATTTTACAGTTTTTGTAATAAAATATTTCTTTTAGTTATTTTTTTCATTTCGTTTTTTTTTCAAATTTAAGGTATTACTTACGTTTAATGAGGTGTATGACTATTTTTATGACACATGCATGATTTTAGCATTTTTCGACGCCTATGAAGCGGGGCTAAAGCTCTACTTTTTACTCCCTAGGTACTGAAAAGTGACGTCAGATGTGAATAATTAAAATTAAACATCTATGAGCTCACATTTTACGATTTGAGCCCACTCACCGTAAAAACTGTGAGGAAATTTTGGTTACAGATAATAGAATGTTGCGTTTATTTATGGAAAGTTACCATATATATGATCAAATTACCGAGAATTTCCATAATTTTCCGGAAATTTCTAAAAATGAATATTGGGTAATTTACGGTAAGTTACCATATTCACCTGTAAAATTACTATAAATGACCGAAAATTTTCATAAGTTTCCGGAAATTTATGGAAATTTTTAAAAATGAATATTGGGTAATTTATGGTAAATTACCATATTTACCGGTCAAATTACCATAAATGACCGAAAATTTGCATAATTTTCCGGAAATTTATGGAGATTTAAAAAAATAAAATTTGGGTAATTTATGGTAAGTTACCATATTTACCGGTAAAATTACCAGAAATGACCGAAAATTTTCATAAATTTCGGGAAATTATTAAAAATGAATTTTGGGTAATTTATGGTAAGTTACCATATTCACCTGTAAAATTACCATAAATGACCGCAAAATTTCCTGTAATTTCCGCAAATTTATACATTTTTAAATTGAATTTTAGGCAATTTATGGTAAGTTACCATAAATCACCTCTAAAATTACCGCAAATTTCCAGCAATTTTTTTATTGAATTTTTGATAATTAGGAATAAGTTAACATAAATTTCATGCTTCATTCAAAATCTCATTTGGATTGAAATCATGACTGTATTTCGAAAAATGACTGAAATCATCCATTTGTTATAAAAAATATCGTATGCGCCAAGGGGGAGAGGCACTTTTTCTCCCCCTAGGTGCATAATATACTATTATACAATAATAATCTTGAGATTTTGATACGTACAAAATGATTTATTATTTCTTTAAATTACTTCATATTCCTTAAATTTTTTATAATAAAATACAATACTTCACTAGAATATCAATGGAGGATCAGAGCAGAAGACGCGACAACACTTGAGTACAGTCATGACAGTCATATTTATCGAATAATAAAGAACTGTCATACAGTTAAATAGCGAGTTAACTAATAGGGACAGTTAGTTTTTATATGGTATTAAAATAAGCAATAATTATTGTGATGAATTGAAAACTTTAACGACTGGTGGAATCACATTTTTATAGAAATTAAAGTTTATGTGGGAATTAATGACAGTGGCTGTACAGCCAGTAAATAAGACACTGATCAGCTAGAACAACGATGTCATGCAGAGGGTAAATAAGGTGCACAGATTCTTCATAGTGGAGAGTGAAATGTGGTTCTTCAACAAACCTTGTCATTCACGTTTTCTCTTTTTAGAATTTTCATTTTGCATATCTATCGAAAAACTGAGGGGGAAATATACAATTTTGCACAGGTAATTCTTCCTCAAGCCATGAAGAATAATTCTACCTTTCAGACTCGTATGTATTGTGATTTGTGAGAAAACTGATTACGAGGAATTTTTACATGAACCTTATAAACTTAGCGTTTTAGCCGGATTGGCGTGAGGTACCGAGAGTACAAAAAAATAATAAAAAAGAGGCAAGAAATTTTTTTTCTAATTTTTGAGAAATTTTAGATTATGCTCGTTTTCACCGCAAATTGGTAAATATTTCAAAGAAAATTCACAATCTTGGAACACGTTTAGGTTATTTTAACATTTTTCACCGGAAATAGGTTATTTTAAACAAAAAAACATTCTGTTATTATGTTATGTTAGTGTTTTTCGTCTAAAATTGCTATTTTTAATAAAAAATCATTAGATTTCAAAGAATATTTTAAACTTTTACCCTTATTTTAAACAAAAATAATTTGACTTAAAAAATTTAACTTACAATTTTGAACAAGTTTAGATTATGTTAGTGCTATACTGAAGAGATATCAATTATCATAAAAGTTTCCTGGCTTTTTTATTTTCGATTATTTTAGATAATATATACTATTAAGTACAACTTTTTTTATTGATAATAATTTTATATTTTAATTTAATAATTTAGTTAGAAAATAAAAAATAATTTTTGTTTAGAAAAAGGCATGTTTTATTATTTATACTTTATCTCAAAAGAAAGCTTATGTTTCTTCCATTAAGAGCGTTGAGGGTACCTATAAAGTGGGATTTTCATTTTCAATTCATGAAAATAAGCGTTCAGTGCTTTTTGAGAATATAACATATGTTTTGGCGATTTGAAACTCTTCTAATGGTGATACGCAAATTTTTTTCAGTATAGTTTCGATATGTTTTTTACGCTCTTTCCATTTCTCATAAGTGTTTTGTACAAAAATAAATATTCGAACTTCAAAAATAAAGGTAAAAAATTAATTTAATTTTTTTTTCGGCTAGAAAGAAAGCTTGGGTTTTTTCCTTCATTAACCTTGAGATTAAAAAGTTAAATTCAAGTTTTTTCAGTAAAAATAATCGTTTAGAATATCGGCTCGCATGCGCAAGCGTCATTGGGTCTATCGGAGCATTGAAATAGTTACTTGTGATCCAGGTGCGTAAAACAGGTGATTGCATCGAGTGTGATGTTTGCAGCACGAGCCGGAGGCACGAAACACGAGTTGGAATTTAACGCACGAGCCAAGAGAGTGCGATAGCGCAGACGAGTGTGAAGGCGAATGCTGGAATCACACGTGTAACAATTACCTGTAGGTACACTGCCGTGCAAAAGTATAAGGACATCATCGAAAAAATCGATTTTTTGAGTTTGTGATTGTTTTTTATTGTGTTGAACAGCATTTTATGATTAAATCTTGTATATAAACTAGAAAATAGACTTTTTTGTTATGATTTATGTTCATTACATGCAAATTTTGTATAAAAATATTTAAAAATACCGACAATATCACGACAAGTCAAATCAGGTTTTTTTCATCAATGTGTCCACCTGGTGCTTTGATGATTTCAGCGCAATTCTTGGAAGCCTTTCGACCAATTTTTGAAGTGTTTCAGTTGCGAGATTGTCCCAAGCCACTTTTAGACTGTCGAACAACTGTTTTTCACTGGTCACGTGTATGTTCTTCATTTGCCGGTGGAGCTCATCCCATAATAATTCGATCGGGTTGACGTCAGAGGATTGCAGCGGCCAATCCATGATTTTGATCACACCTTTCTCTTCCTTGGACCTTAGATAGTTCATGCACAGATGGGAGGTGTGCTTGGGATCATTATCTTGTGGAAAGATAAATCCGTTGCCAATCCAACCCATGCCAGATGGAATAGAACTTCGTTGAAGAATATTGTGATAGCGTTCCTTGCGCATTATTCCGTCGATTTTGACCAGTTTTCCAACACCATCGTAGCTGAAACACCCCCAGACCATCACGGAGCCTCCGCCTTGTTTAACTGTTGGCGCAATACATAGGGAATTATACAGCTCATCTTTATTTCGACGAACATACCGCCAGACATTCGTGCCGAAATCAACGAAACCCTGACGAACCCAATTTCGGTGGATACTGTCAAACGTCGTTTGCGAGAGAAGGGATATTTTGGTCGCGTTTCTGTGAAAAAACCACTTCTACAACCACAAAACAAGCGGAAAAGATTATTGTTTGCTCAAAAATATAAAGATTGGTCAAAGATCAGTGGAAGTCTGTGTTATGGACAGATGAATCAAAGTTCGAAATTTTTGGATCCAGGCGGCGCCAGTATGTTCGTCGAAATAAAGATGAGCGGTATAATCCCCTATGTATTGCGCTAACAGTTAAACATGGCGGAGGCTCCGTGATGGTCTGGGGGTGTTTCAGCTACGATGGTGTTTGAAAACTGGTCAAAATCGACGAATAATGCGGGAGGAACGCTATCACAATATTCTTCAACGAAGTGCTATTCCATCTGGCATGGGTTTAATTGGCAACGGATTTATCTTTTCACAAGATAATGATCCCAAGCACACCTCCCATCTGTGCATGAACTATCTAAGGTCTAAGGAAGAGAAAGGTGTGCTCAAAATCATGGATTGGCCGCCGCAATCCCCTGACGTCAACCCGATCGAATTATTATGGGATGAGCTCCACCGGCAGATGAAGAACATGCACGTGACCAATGAAAAACAGTTGTTCGACAGTCTAAAAGTGGCTTGGGAAAATCTCGCAACTGAAACACTTCAAAAATTGGTCAAAAGACTTCCAAGAATTTGCGCTGAAATCATCAAAGCACGAGGTGGTCACATTGATGAAAAAAACCTGATTTGACTTGTCGTGATAATTTCGGTATTTTAAAATATTTTTATACAAAATTTGCATGTAATGAACATAAATCATAACAAAAAAGTCTATTTTCTAGTTTATATACAAGATTTAATCATAAAATGCTGTTCAACACAATAAAAAACAATCACAAAATCAAAAAATCGATTTTTTTCGATGATGTCCTTATACTTTTGCACGGTAGTGTAAGTTGTATGCCAAAGATTACTCAGAAATAGCCTGTTAATTTGCAACTTAGTAAAGACTTATATGAAACGGTACGAGATGGCGCCACCGCTCAACGATTTTAGGCACCGCGTGACTTGTGTTTAAAGCACATCATCTCGAAACTGCGCATGCGCAACTTTTTCAGCCGTGCTCATGGTAAGTCATCTTCAATCTGCGCATGCGCAAAAATTTTGTGCACACGGTCCGCTGAAATCAGGTCCTTTAGACACAATTTAGAAGCATAACAAGACCTTTATTTTTGAAGGTAAAATAAGTACTATAAAAAAATGGTTACGGCCAATGAAAAAGGTGTGAAAAAACTTATCGAATTTGTAGCAGACAACATTTTTTTTATTACTATCAAAAACTTAAAAATTGCCAAAACAGATAGTATATTCTCGAAAACCACTGATCGTTTATTTTCACAAGTAAAAAAATAGAAATCCCACTTTTTAAACACCCTGTGCTCGACGCCAATATGTCTTAAAACTGCAGTTTATAAGATTCATGTAAAAATCCTTCGTAGTGTTCTCACAAATCACAATACATAAGTCTAAAATTTTGTATAAATATTGTTCATGACTTGAGGAAGGTTTACCTCTAAAAATTTTTATATTTCCCCTTCAGTTTTTCGATATTTATACAAAATGCAAATTATAAAAAGAGGACGTGAATAAGAAGGTTGGTTCAAGAACCATCTTTCACTCTCCATTATTAAGAAACTGCACACATCGGCACACCTTGTTTACTCTCTGCATGAATTCCTTGTTCTAGCTGATCGGTGTCTTATTTCCTGGCTTTACTGTCTGTACCATAAGTTACTGTTATTAATTGTCACATAAACTTTAATTTCTTCAAAAAAATGATTCCACCGATCTTTAAAGGTTGCAATTCATTTCAACAATTATTCCTTAATATAATATAAAAACTAACTTTTATTATGAGTTGACGCGATGTATAACTTTATGATAGTTCTTTAATATTAGAGAAATATGACTGTCATAACTGTACTCGAGTGTTGACGCGTTTCCGGTTCCGATCATCTACCGACACGGAAAAAAGAATGGCCAATTAGGTGTCAGGACTCCTTTTCGTGGCCGCGATTGGCCATTTAAATGACGCACATTAATTTGATATTCTAGTGAAGTACTGTATTTCTTTATAAAATTGTTAAGGCAATGTGATGAGTGGGTCACGTGACCAGACTCCTACCATACCGGCACTTTTTTTATTACCTAACTTATGTTCAAACGAAATGACCCACTCGTCATATGGCCTTAAGGAATGAGAAATAATTTAAAGAAATAATTCGTCAGTTAGTACGTCTCAACATCTCGAGATTATCATTGCATAAATAACTATATACCTGGTTATACATGAGTAATTCGTTTAATTAAAAAGAAAATATCAAAATAAACAACTAAACGAAATTTTGTATTACAAAAACTGTAAAATAACTGACAGATCAAAAATGTAAAAAAAACTCATATTTTTACATGGGCATATGTGTGGTACTTCTCACTTTTCAATCAAAAAATAAATGATAACATTTTTGCAAGCACAGCATTGATTTTACTATAATATTAGTGAAGGGTACTTATTCATGCTATTCTGTAATTGGGAGACGAAAACTACTGTCTTCAAATGCACCATTTTTTTGGTTCCCATCCAATATCTCGTTACGTCTCTTCAGATGTAAGAGCCTTAAGTGCTGCTTGGCTGTCAGAATAAATGTAAATGTGTTGAACAATTGTAAGTTCTGTATCTCGCCAACCAGGGCCCGTTCAAAAGAAAAAACGGATTTTCCATGATAATCCAATGGACTTAAGAGAAGTCACAGGTAGTGGTCTTAAAAATCGACAAACTTCAAAAATTTATGTACAAAAATTTGTTGGTCGATTCACGATTTCCCAACTACGTTAGTGTTGGCCTAAGTCTAAAAAATAATTTCATGAAAAAAAACGTATTTCGAAAAAAGTGGCACTTAACACTATTAGGATTTCTGCCCATCATGTGTTGGCCTTTATTAGCCCGCTTACAAATTTTTCTCCAGGCAAGCTTTACTAGCTATTGTTTTGGCCTGAAAAACTGTAGGGAATATGCCAAGTGCTGTTGTTATCTCAGCCCTGGGCTTCTTCCCATAGATTCCAGCCATTGTTCCCAAGGAGTCTTTAGAGCCGTCTGTGTACCAAACAATACCTCCTAGTGTAAATAATTCTTCCCTTCTCCCTTCATCATGCTATTCTTCCTTCTTAGTGAAGATGACCTTGAAGGGCTTCACGAAGGATAATTTCATCAACATAACATCAGTTTGCATAGCGACAATATTATCATGTAGAGCTTTCACCTTAACATCACTAAGGTTGCCCCTTACTAGGAGTCTATAGACTTTCGCTACTGCAATCTTCCTTACGAAAAGGTGCAACAGTGGGATGTTCAGAATTACCTTAAGAGCTGCTGTTGATGTTGTTTTCATAGCACCACTGATCGCCAAGAAAACCCTTTGAAGGCTTTCCAGTTGTTTATTAGTACTGATTAGTTCAGTCCTTGAAAACCATATCGTTGATGCATATGCCATTATGGGCCTGATTATCATAGTATATAACCAGTAAGTAATCCTGGGTTTTGAACCCCAGGTTTTACCTATTGCGCATCTACAGGCCTAAAAAGCCATCTCAGCTTTTTAGACCATTGCGTCAACCTGGAGTTTCCAGGTTAATTTAGGTTCAAATATTACTCCTATATACTTTGCTGATTTTGAAAATTCTACTTCCCTACTGTAGAACTTAAGATTTCTAAGCTCAGGAAGCTTCCTTCTTCTGGTAAAATGCTTGAGTTGCTCTTATGCTTCCCTGTCACCAGGATCGCCAGGTCATCTACATAGCGTTGAGTGTAAAAACCCGATTCGTTTAAGACATGAATCAGGTCATCAATGACAAGTGTCCACTGGTTGGATGAAAGAACTCCTCCCTGTGGGCATCCCCTTGAAACTTTGGCTTTCACTTCATTACCATTTAGGGAAGTATGTATCCTTCTGCTTTGCAACATGAAGTGCATCCACCTGTTTACGGTGTCACTAATTTCGTGTGTTTCAGCAGAAACACGAATTGGGGTTTCAATTTCAATTGGGGTGTTACTAAAAGTCTCCTTTATGTCTAGAAACGCTGAAATTGCTACTTCACCTTTCCGCATTGTTTTAATAATGCGGGAGGTAAACGCATAGGCAGCGTTTACGGTAGATCTGCCTCTTCGAGACGAAAATTGATTTCTATGAAGAGGTTTTTCCGTTAGGATTTCCTCTTTCAAGTGAAGGTCCACTAATTTTTCTAGTGTTTTCAGCATGAACGAGGAAAAGTAGATCAATCTAAAGGATTTGACCTCCTAGAAGGTATCCTTACCCGGATTTGGAGTGAAGATTGCCTTAACCTTCCTCTATGCTACCGGGGTGTATCCCATCGCTAAGCATGCCCGAAAGATGACGCACAATAGACCCACCAAGGACTGAATTCCTTCTTGAATTAATGCAGGGAATATTTTATCATCTCCTGCGCCTTTAAATGGTTTGAATTGTTAAACTACCCATCTAATTTTTGAATAAGTGACAATACGACTAGCCGACTATTCCTGTAATTCAACTGCGAGCCCGGGAAGTGTACCATCATTGGGTGCTCGAGGATTTCATTAGTCGTTTCAGTTATTTTCGCCCGAAGGCAATATAAAGGCCCTCAGTTGACATGATGAGTTACTCCTCTAGGTTCGCTGAAGTCTAGCAGTGTGTATATCTTGTTCAGGTTGCCCTTTACAAGTCCCAATTCCCATTCTCTTTAGCTTTGTAAAAAAGGCGTAGAGTATCATTTTTCAGGTCCTCCAGTCCCAAATTTCACCAGGGTGCATCCATATCTTCTCTTAATACGAAGAGGAAAATTGTCCTCATACGCTTTGTTAATACCTTTTTGTAGGATGTCTACAGCAAATTCTACTTGTTCGATAGACTTGGTTTTGCCCAGTATAGCTCCCAGCAAACTGTTGCGATCCTCCCTATTAGTATCCCAGTCAGTTGCTTTAGGGTTCCTATACATTTGAACCTCAGGTCTATCGGCTGATAAGGAGAAGCATATCTGTCTATGATCCGATAGGGACGTATCCGACGATACATGCCATCCCTTGAACACTTCGCCAATACTTATCGAACATAAGGTCAAATCAATGTCGCAAAGGTAGGTGCATCACCCCGATTCAGTAAAGTTAAATCAGTATTAAGAGGTAATCTAATAATAGCTCACTCCCTGTGGTTAGTGTCCTTACTACCCCAAGTCGAATGATGTGCATTAGTATCATATCCAATGAGCAAGGGCCATCTTTTAACACAAGCAGTAGTCCACCAGATTTCGCCATTCCTTAGGTGGTGGGACTTGGGAGTCAAATGGTAGGTACGCTGAGCAAATCACCATAGGTTGGCGCCTGTCCCCTAAATGGTGCTGCATCTTTATTGCCACTAAGTCTCTAGAAAAGAACCTTGGTAATCCATTCAATTTAATATTGCACTTCTTCCGAACAGATGACTATAAGGGTATCATTTTTGAAGCGGCAATCTTCAAATCTTGTGATGGCTTCTCCAGGTTGCACCACATAGATTTTCTTCTCTAATGCCGCTTAAATTGCCTTGGCCTAGCCGTCATCGAGTTTGGTTATTGGGAGTCCCTCGGCTATATAGTCAATAGGTAATACAATAGGCTATAAAGCCTATTGTGCCACACCCTTCACTATTCGCTCTCGGTAGTTGATTCCAGACCTCTTGGTGAAGCCCAGGATGTCAATTACTGATCAACCACCTGAGCCTGGCTAATACCAGTCACTGGTACAAGACATGCATGGATGTTTCATCATCTCTGCCACATATTCTGCTCTCTATCGTGGGGTTGAACCCTATTTTTTGCATGTGATAGTTCAAATGGTTGTGCCCTGTGAGCATCTGAACTACTGTCCTTAGGTTTTTCTTGGGTAATCCCAGGATTTCCCTAACACTGTCCATCCTAAACGGCCGGCCTGTCGTTGTGATTCCTCGTGCTCTGTGGGCAATCATCTCACGGTCGCGAGGCGTGGCCATATATGTGATTTACCACGGTTCTACTGGGAGCCAGTGTCATTTTCATGGATGGTAGTTGCTCCTAGTGGAATCCTGCAGTGGCTGTTTAACCTATTTTTAGCTTACATGCTTCTTAGGTAAATTGTAGCTCAAAATAAAAATTGAACTATTATAGGAATCTTCAAACTATAAAAGGTTCTTAAAATTAAGGGCTATTCCTCAATAAGTAAGAAATACTTTCTAGACGTGAGAGAATTTCTTAGCCTTTATTTGGTATTTAAAAAAATTGGAGACGAAGAAAATTCATTTTCAGACAAAAAACGGCCTAGAGCGGGGGTCTCCACAATCCACAGGTGCAGCTTGACCCAGGATCGACTGGCCATTTTCAGGATCTACCAGTTTTTTTCGATGGGAAACTGAGAGAAAATGTATGACCTCTTGAAAGAAAATATTAGTTGGAAGGGTATGGTTCATAAACCTAAAACCTCTCGAGGGGCCCATTTTGTTCTGCTGTGCAAGATGCAACTCTTTGAGGCACTTCGGCTCAGGTAAAGGATGGGGATCCTTCTTGACAGTTCTGTGTCAAAGCTGAGTAGATCCGACCTATTGGCCCAGGATCACTAGTAGATACAGGATCTACCTTTGGAGACCCCTGGCCTAGGGGAGCCTCTAAACAATTCTTTTTAAATAAAAGAAAATTTATAGAAGTATTTTTTCGGTAAAAGAAAGAAATTTTAGGGATTGGCGTTTGCAAAATTCAAATCTTCAAATTTGTATTGGTCACCCTATTGCAGATTGAAAGAGAGATATAAAAGGATTGATCGCATAGAGGGAGGATAAATCTTGATACATTATTTTTTGCCATTCCCGTTTTGAAAACTAAAAATAATTAAAATGACTAGAAACTCTATACAGTTCTTTTCAGTAGAGGTATCATTATGTACTTAAAAAAATGTTGGTAAGAACACAATATTCGTAAAGAAGAGGGATAATCTGCGTGTTTTACAGGAATGGATTAAAACCATAAAAATGGGGCAAACTGGATATTGATTAAGCAAAAGATTTGGGAATTTGGAAGAAAGAAAAGAAAGAAAAATTGGAATTTGGTAAGAAAAGGGATTTGATAAGGATAGGGAAAAATGGTACATAAGAGAGGAAAGTGTTTACCTCATTCCTGTTTGTAGTGACACCATGTTTTCCGAAAGTGTGCATTTGGGATAAGATCGGGTAGCCACGGTAGACCAGAATGAGGTGGTACTTGAATGGCGTTGCGTAAATGACTTCATGTATGACTTATGCAAACACATAACTGTAAACGAAATGTACAATTTTAATTTTATTTCAAAAATGGAATTAAGTTAGAATTTTCTGCAAAATTTTATTCAATTAAGCAAATGAATACCGTCCATTTTCAATGTGCACATTTTTTAAAGTTTTTT
>CAKNYM010046537.1:12034-62981 GCA_932195095.1 Andricus curvator
ATTTTTCTTCGTCCCCTAGCCGAAAGTACGTCTTTCCGGCCGCATTTATGTCCGGGAACAGTGGCTTTTTCGGCCTGCTAGAGTTAACCCGATCTCTGATTGGCTGCGAGATTTTTGTGGCTCGGTAACGTAGCAGCGCTCAGTATTGTGTTATTATGTACTTAGCCTCTGAAAAATATTTATCTTGACAGGCGAGTGGAAAAAAAGCGTCGGTGTGTTCAACCTCAAAACTGATCGTTGAACGTTATTGTTTATTATTATTTCTGAATTTTTTTTTTGAAATTTTAATTATTATTTGAAATGGTCGACTCCTCATCTGAAGGTTTTGCGGACGAGGAAGAAGTATTACTAAAAAATAAAAAATATGTGTTTTTGATACCCGCCCCAACCAGCAAAACCTCGGCTCCGCCTCGGCTTTGCAAAAGTCGGGCGGGCGACAGAATCCCATGCATCCGCTCAGCTGACCCGAGAGCAGCAGCGGCGCCACGCGAGGTGGCGCGCGTGCTGATGCAGGCCACAAAAGAAAAAGCATCCGAGCTAGCAGCCGACAACGCATTTTATTAATTAAGATTAATTATGAAACGTACTTTCGGCTGGGGATGAAGAAAAATAGTATACGACACACGGCCAGAAATATTGGATGCCCTGGCGTGCGTGATATGAGGCCTCGGCTTCGCCTCGGCCTCCGGCCTTGGGTCGTAATATACTATTTCATAAATCGGACTCTGTATAGTAGTAGTATATGTACGACGGCTATAATAATTTATGTCATAGATCCTACTGGTAGGTTATATATTCTTCCTAATCATGAAATCGATTCCTTTAAGATTCCGTCGATGATGGTGGCTGGACGAGTTTAATTTGGGCGTGTGAATTTCGGCATACTGAAGTTGCGCGGTTCTTGGTAGAAAAGAAGTGCGATCCTTTGATAAGAGATGCAGAACAAAATATTGCCCTACATTGGAGTGCTTTTAGCGGAAGTTCTGAGATCACTGAGATGCTTTTGAATGAAGGCTGCGACGTAAATGCTGTGAATGTTCACGGAGATACGCCTCTGTAAAGAAAATATGATTATTAGATTATTAAACATCAGAATACTAGTGGAGATATAATATTAAAGATATTGATTTTTGTAGTCATATTGCTGCGAGACAAGATCAGTATACAGTCAGCATTCTCTTGTTGGCTCGAGGAGCAAAAGTTGGCGAACTTAATGTTGCGGGTGAAACTGCCATAAACTGCTGCTCTGTAGATGGCGACACCTTGTCAGCTCTAAGGTTAAACGCTAAGGTGAATGAGCTTATCGAGCACATGTGGGAGAAGACTGTTAAAATCTTATCCAAGTGAGTTTTAGTTCCTTCCTTTTTATTAGTTAGTGGTCTTTTTACAACTGAATTTCATTCCAGTGATATTTCTCGAGGGAAAGAAATGAATCCCGTTCAATGCGTCAACGGTTACGACTCTGAGGATAAGCCGACGGATTTTGTGTATGTCACAGAGAACTGTTACACGAGTAGCATAAACGTGGATCGTACTATAACATCCCTACAATCCTGCCGTTGTGAAGATAACTGTAGTACTGAGAAATGCTTATGTGGAACTATTAGCTTAAGATGTTGGTATGACGAAGAGGGCAAGCTCACTCCAGAATTTAATTATTCTGGTAATATAAGTTTTAGTAATTTTAGTTTTTTCATTATATTATAGGTAGAAAGAAATATCGAGTAACTTTTAAATGTTTCAGATCCTCCGATGTTATTTGAATGCAACCCTGCATGTGATTGCAACAAAATCACTTGTAATAATCGTGTTGTACAACACGGTTTAACGCAAAGATTTCAACTGTTTCGAACGAAGGGAAAAGGTTGGGGACTTCGAACGCTTCGACACATTCCCAAGGGTACTTACGTTTGTGAATATGTAGGCGAAATTATTTCCGATTCTGAAGCTGACCATAGGGAGGATGATTCCTATCTATTCGACCTTGATAATAGGGTAATTCATTTAGACTTCTATCAAGGAAAACAAGTTATTCTTTATACGTGTACGTCCAAACCAAAAGAGGCCTGATGGAATTTTTTACTTTTTATTATTGCACAATGTACGGCTTTTTTAGCCGCAAATAAAAAATTTACTGCTCTTAAAGTTTTATGGTAAAATCATATTCTGCAGCTATTTTACGACTCCTGAAAACTGCAAATAAATTTACCAAAAACAACCCCTATATGTGAAAACTACCCCGTCATGTAAAAAAATTGAAACTCGTGCACTTTACTCTATTTTAAAAAAAAGTAAAAATTGGGGAAGAAGTAACACCTAATTTTACGGTAACTGTACGGTTCTCCTAAAAACCACAAATAAGTTTACCGAAACAAAACTCATATATAAAAACTACAGCGTCTTATAAAACCCCTATTTTTGAAGGCTACAGGTTCGTTCTGCTAGCATCTCCGCAGTGGAATTTGAAAATTTTCTTTATGCCATAATTTTTGAATATTTTCGGGTTATTTTGGGTCACTGATGCCAATTTTTGGGCTCTTATCTAAAAAAAAACGAATTTTGGGCAGCAGAACTTGCTGGCTGTAAAACTTAATTTTCATAAACATTCCTATTACCCAAAATGTATTGTTAGAAAACAAACCATAACACTAACACTTACCCCGTATTAAAAAATTGTGAGCTTCCGCATGAAAAGGGCCCTTATGGCCGGTGCTAGTTAAGGAAATATTCGCAGTTTTCTAATTCAGGGTTAAAATCATTATTTTTGGATTTAAGAAGGGGATGATACTAGGATCTGTACTGAATCTATTGGCACTATATTCATGTCCTGAAATAACTGAAAGTAGGCATATTTCACTTTCAAAGGAAAAGTATAATACGTGCGTTTATGGGGACGGCCATTTGTCAAGCTCAGCGCAGATAGTAGCACCGAGTGTGGAGATATGCCTGACTGATATAATGCGAATAGCGGACGTTGCCGCCGTTCGGACCGCCGTCTTGTGTATTTCCACGCACACTAGAGCCCCTAGCGCAGGGCTCTCCAGAAGGCAGTCAGCGACTACAACGACTGCCAATTGCAGTCACGAGACTAGGTCAAACAGGCCCTCATAAATTTTCGTCGAACTTGTCCTTCGACTCGTCCCTAATTCTTCACGGCAAATTACAGTTTGAAATGAAAAAATGAAATGTATTGTGAATTCAAGTAGAAAAAAGTTAGACCCTTTGGTGTGAACAATGAGCCGCAACGAGTCGTGACCGTAACGACCGTAACCCTTTTCAGAGGAAAGCGAAGAAAAAAATGACAGAAAAACTTGGGGGCAGTCATACACTTGTCGTGGCAGTCAGCACCTGCTGAAAGTGGTGAGCCCTGCCCTAGCGGCCACAAGCGTCAGTCGACGTCCTCATAGCACTCATCAACTTTAGCTGCGTTTTGCTCGAAAAGCGGTTTTTCGAAATTCCAACTTCAAAAATGCGCCGGCGACTCATTTTTGAACATTTTTGAACCGTAAGCGTGCTTTTCATGCGGACGCCCATAATTATATATTAATCTACAAGAATTTCAAATTGATAAAAATCGCACTAGACACTTTCACAATACTCTAGTTGATGTCCCAATCTTCATATGAATAGCCAAAAGCTCCCATAAACCTACCCCTAGCACATTTAACATACCCCATTTCAACTGTCTTCATCTCTTAAGTAAAAAATTTCAAATTGAAAATAATCATCCAAAACACCTTCTCAAGACTCTAGTAGTTACCCTTATCCCCATAATAATCAATAACCCCCAAAACCACCCCTAGCATATTTAACGGACCTCATATCAGTTTTCCTCAACTAAACAAGCCAAATTTTTTTTTTTTTAAATTGCACCAGGCACTTTCATAAGACTCTAGGTGATATCCCCATACCTACAGTAATATTTAAAAAACCCCAAAAAATACCAAAGAATTTCATATTGGCAATAATCACCCTAGAAACCTTTTCAAGTTTATTAGCCTTTATTAGACTTCAGTACATTTAGAGAACCCAGTCTAAACACCCTTCAACTAAAACATCTAAACAAATTAAACATTTGAAATAATCACACCGGACACAATCGTAATATTCTAGTAAATATCTCAATCCCAACAGTAATAATCGTTGTTTATGTATGATTGCGCCATTTTATATAAATATAGGTCTTCTAGCGTTGGCGTCGCGGTAGGGCTTGAGCTTTTCTCTCATAACTTTGACGGCTATGTTGGCTGTAGCATTGCTGCTGATAGGGTTTCTCAGGCCAGAAAGACAGAGAAAGAATAGGAAAGGGACTAAGAGGACCACCAAAACCAATGGAAATCATGGAGAGTCTTTTGAATATTTTGAAACGGTTTTCGCTTCCTGAGCATCGTCGGGGTCCCCGTGGAGCCACCGCTGGGTGCCACAGCATGCGGGATGGTGGTGATGGTGAGCTGCGATATGGTCAGGCAGATCTCACTAATCAAATAGCTGGCCTGCAAGAACATCTGCGACAAACGGTAAACAGTGGAACATCAACTGTGCCTGCTCAGGATGCTTTGGCAAATCACATTCACATATCAGAAGACCGAGCAATGGAGATTAAACGACAGATTGATTTGGCGTTGAAAATCGTCGATAATGAACATCAGCTACAGAAAGCTGCTTCGCAAGATAAAGTAGCGGCAATTAATGTTCTTGCGCAACCTAATGATGATCCAGCACCACCACATCCCACAAAGGCAGATGGCCTAATTCAACCAGAGACAGAAGGAGAGGTTCAGCAACCTAGAAGGCGATTAAAATGGACATACCATATGAAAAAAGATGTTATGCGCCTTTATTTTTTAGCAGAGAAAAGTGGGTAAAGTGTGAGGAGAGAACACCATCCACTCTTCTTACTTAAGTACCCAGATCTTGTCACAATGATAAATGAGCAGAATCTAGAAGACCAAAAACACTCAATATCTGTAAACAGATTGCTTTCGGCTGTTGAAATAGCTGCCATACAAATGGAAGTGGAACAGCAGCTTCCTATTGATGAACTCCCTTTGGAAGATGTGGACAACGAAGACCTGATTGTAGCTGAAGGCATGTGTGCCAGGGACAATGCACATCAAGTATCGGATCCACTAGAACCACATCCGGACATTAATAACGTTGATATAAACAGCGAAATCCCAGAAAAATTACAGTAACCTTATAAGGAATTTTGGTCATCCTGTACTAGAGTTAAGACATGTATAACCAACACGAAGGCATTCTCTGCTCCAGATGAATATCACAAAGAATCTGCGTGCACTAATAGAACACCTGAACAGCAAGGTTTTACCTATGCATTTGAACGCAACACTAACTGCATTAAAGGTGCAAACGTTTGTGTATTGTGCAGCTGTGGCAGTCGTTAGAACGTTGGGCCGCAGAACTTAGGCCTTCAAATGCAGTCTTTGCCCCAGAAAGAGATCGAGATCCACTATGGAAGATCAGGTTGGATATGGATGTCAGCAAAATAAGGTGCAAATTGGGTCGGTTGACTCAATATAAGAAAGGAAATAGATCACCATGTAACTAAAATCATTCACCCTCGGTACACTGAGACATCAACAGCAGCAATATTGGATGAGATTATAGACTCCCAACAGCAGAGACTTGATGTATTTAATGCTAGACTGCGTCGGTACAAGAAAAGTATTGCAAGAAGGCAACACAATTGAACCTTTCAGGCAGATATAAGAAGGTTTTAACGTGAGCTGAGTGTAAAGCAAAATAACCAGCAAGACACCAAAGTCCCTCAATTGGAAGACATCACTTAAGGGCCCTGGTAATCCAGTGTAAATCGCAAAAGTCGGATTCAGGCCAAACTGCGAAGCCATTTTGTCTGATTTTTTGTATAAATAATCTAAAGGGTATAAAGACTCGCGGTACAGGTCGCTTTTTTCGAAAAAAATCTATTTTTAATTTAAAAATTAAAAGAAATAAATTTTCCTCGACTTTATTTAGGGGCGAACACACCGTATACGAAAACTAGGGCCCCTACCCAAATGAGTGGGTGAATTCCCAAAAGGTACGCTGGGTGTAGGTGATTGGGGGTGGATAATATCATGAAATGCAGACTTTAGGTAAAATCAAACTGTAAACAATATAATATCTTATACTCAATTCACCCCCGAATTCATGCATGCAATATTCACGCCGAATCAGTGTAACTGTACAATTTTCGGCAACTTACTCCGAAAGTAGTTCCTTGTACATTGTATGACATTATATGAATATGCAAGGTATCAATTATCTGTGTCGCCCAATTTCTTTCGAAAAATAACAGATTTATTCGCATTGTACACAAACTTTGCATGTTTGCACAACTAAGGGGCTGTCTGCTATAATCGGTTATATAAGTCTAGCGCTCCGTTTTGTTTTACCTGAGAGCTTTTACAAAAAGATTTCAAAGTTTAATTTTTCAAACATATGTTGAAATATGAAATTTAATTGCGCATCTTCTTTCCCTCGTGAAAAAACGTATAGCACTTGTATTTGTTGAAATAAATAGGAAATGCTGCTAATTTTTTCTACCAAATGGCCTTCTTTTAGCTAGTTTGACTGTATTCTATGTACAGTACTTGTACGTGATTTTGTCCAAAATAATACATAACTGTCAATCATTTGGCGACTGATGTTTTACTTCACAATGCCACTTTTGGGCAAATACGGCATTTCTTACAAGCAGCGTATCATTACATTCGGAAATGTTCCATTCACGCATAATGAATAAAATGATATACAATTGCAAAAAATTACAATTACTAGAGCGTCTACAAAGAAAGCGAGAGTTTACCCCCTTCATTTCTTGACTCAACACAGATCTTTGTAATTGATACAGTCGCCACTAACACTTCCGTATGCACTAATAGGTCCCCGCCGAGTTAACTTTTGTTCAAAAGGTCATCTTGACCTTTGGTTCGGTTTTCGAAGTCTTCGTCAGTTTTTGTTTAAACAGTTTTTTTTTAACAATTTAATTATTTATTAACAACACAAATTTATAATAGCACTTTCAGCTCGATAAGCAAAAATAAAACTTTTTTGCCTCTTGCACTTTTTCCGTAGGTTAAACCCTTTGCAATCAATATGATAATTATTATAATTGATAATTCATATATTTTGTTAAAAATTCGTCTTTTCTGGTACAAAATTAATAATCTTCTTGCTTAAAAATACAACAATTTTGTTTAAAATTAATTTATTTTGTTTTAAATTCGTGTTTTTTGTTTGAAAATAAAAATATATTCAGTAGAAAAATGAGGTATTTTGTGAAAAATTCCTTTTTTTATAGGTGCAAAATTAATCTTCTCGGTTGCAAATACAACTACTTGGTTGAATTTTTAACTACTTTGTTAAAAATTAATATTTTGTATTGAAACTGTCTCTGTTTTGTCAAAATTTAATCTACTTTCTTTAAAAAAGTGAACAATTTTTTTTTTGTAAATATCCTTTTTGGTTGACAAGTCATCAACTGTTTCGCTGATCATAAATTCATCTCTGTTGCTTAAAAATATTCTAATTTCTTGCGAATTTAACAATTTGGTTCAAAAGCCATTTTTTATTAGGATTCTTCACTTTACTTGAAAATTCAACTGGTTGGTTGAAAATATAACTATTTGGTTAAAAAATCATTGTTTTTCTTTGAAAATTCATTCATTTTTTTAACTGAAAAATTGACTCTCCCACTTCAAAATTTATAATTCTAGTTGAAAAATCATCTCAGTATAATTTTGCGTTTTATACATAGCTTGTATATTGTCATATAATGTACAAGGCACCACTTTCGGAGTAAGTTGCCGAAAATGGTACAGTTACACTGATTCGGCGTGAATATTGCATGCATGAATTCGAGGGTGAATTGATTATAAGATATTATATTGTTTACAGTTTGATTTTACCTGCTGCGAGTCTTTATACCCTTCAGATTATTTATAAAAAAACTGAGACAAAATGGCTTCGCCGTTTGGCCTGAATCCGACTTTTGCGATTTACACTCGATATCCAGGGCCCTTAACTACTGGCCGGGTGTTTGGGGGAAAAAGAACACAAGCAATTTAGACGCTGCGTGGTTCCAACTAGAGAAAGCAAGAGCAAGCAATAACCCTGAAATGTAGTTGACTAACATTACAGCCAGATCTGATGCCAGGCTTTATGCTCAAAGGTACTACGTATATGTTGCCTAAAAAACCAGACGCTTAAAATCCATCTGAATTTCGTCCGATAGCCTGTATTCCAACAATTTATAAAAGCCTTACAGCTATCATTGGAGATAAAGTATATACTTACTGCGAGGAGAGTGACATCCCTACAGAAGAACGAAAAGGATGTTGTAAAAACTCGAGAGGCAGTAAAGATGTAGTCACCAAAGACGCTGTTGTCATGATGTAAGCTGGTAAACATCAAAGAAACTTGCACATGGCATCCATTGACTACAAGCAAGCGTTTCCTTCCGTACCACATGACTATTTGCCGAAAGTCTTAAAAATGTGCAAAATCTGCCCACGCATCATCTACTTTCTAAGTTGTGCGATGATGCTTTGGGCACAAGAATCAAGTATTTCGATTATGGACAGCCATGGATAACTAGATTAATGCGCATTACGAAGGCTATCTTTCGATACTTCTTCAGTACACTATGGTTCTGTTGAGCGCTGAACCCATGGAAGAAAACACTAAATAGCATGTCTTATGGGTTCAGAATACATGATAATGAGGATGGTCATCTACTGACCCATCTTCTATAAATGGATGACAAGAAGCTATACGCTAGTTTAGACTAGAAACTGCAGCAAGTGATCGATGTCACAAAGCAATTTTCCAATGATATCCACATGGAGTTCGGACTAGATGAATGCAGAACAGTGGATTTAACCAGAGGAGAATTAGGAACCGTAGAGCTAGAGAACGAGTTCAAGAATGACACCGAGGAAATGGCTGAGGGCGAGTCATATAAATACCTTGGTTTTTTCGAATCTAAGGGACAATACTACAGGACTCAGATTTATTCTGACGAGTTCACTTAACTCGGTAAACAAGATTAGGGCAATCAACACCTATGCCATATCTGTTCTCACGTACTCCTTTGGACTCGTCTAATGGTCGAACACCGACCTTTAAAGGTTAAACAGAACCATCCGCGTAGAAATGACAAAACACTGAATGCACCACAGTAATTCGGCGATTGAAAGGGTAGTTCTACCACGACATAGAGGGGGTAGGGGCGTTGTAGATGTCAAGAAACTGTGTAAGTCACAAGTTATACCGTTGCGAGATTATTTTAACAGATATCGAGATGCTGCGCTTTGCAACACCATCTTTAAAGCGGATCTTGATTACACGCCCTTGAATTTGTCCTTAGAGGAGGCTTTGAATATCAGGGCAGAAAACCCATAGAGGAATTAGAAACGCAATCGAGACAAAAAGTCTTCCACGGCAAGCACTCCAAAACGTTAGATGAATATGAAGTAGATAGTGAGGCATCCAATAGGAAGAAGGATTCTTCATTGCGATTCAGGACATGGTTATTAGCACCAGAAATTATCGCAAACACGCGTTACATTAAGACGTGGTTGACCGGTGCCGATTATGTGGAGATACCAACGAATACATCGAGCCCGCATATTGAAGTGGCGGGCATTATATATCAACAACTTGCTCTGAACCTAGGTCTCTTAAGAGAATGGATGCCTTACTATAGATACATTCCAGTGGCCGTTTTATAAAACAAAGATTAAATGTTATATTGGGATGTGACTATCCAGACAGATTATTACATCCGAGCCAATCGACCCGACTTCGTGATTCGTGAGAAAAAAGGTGAAGGGTCATAGACATTGCTTGTCCACTTATCTGGAATTTACAGGCAACCTATACAACCAAGATCCATAAGTATAGCGAGCTAAGGGATGAAGTAAAGACAATGTGGAGGAATGTGAAACATACATCTATTCAGTTTATTGTGATATCGACTGCAGGCAATGTGCACACAAGATGCTCCCCAATGCAACGAATTATGCGGTTACGTCACCAGTATCGCGCAGTGCCACCCACAATAGGCCTCTCTCGGATGAAGGCCATGGTTTAGTTGGCAGTAGCAATAGAATCGAACTAAGGCGGCGAACAAGCAATGGCCCCGGACAAATGCGAGAACATCATTTTAAATGCTCAGATCAACTCAAGAGGGACATCCTTACCTGTTGGCAAGGAAGCTCATTCCGGCTTGCCAGAGACAGGCTCAATCCATCGCGAATCGGATGCAAAAGGCTGTTCTTCTGGGATCACTTCATCTGGTCCCTCAAACACTGTTCCTTATAACATTCTACAAAGATTGGTAGCTCTAAAAAAGTATCCAGGGGTGAAAGCTTCACTTCCAACTGTCCCGTCTCCAGCGTAAGATCATCCGGGATTAGAGACCGGACTCCAAGGAACAGTGTTGTACGATGTCATTTTGCGTAAAATTCCCACTCTTGCTCACCTTGTAGGACAGGAGGAGTATGAGAGGATTACGTACACGTTCCGGTTGCGTCGGGATTGGTTGCTTTAAACAACCATGATCGTAGCTTCCGGAGTGTACAACTTCTCGAAATAACTGTAGGGATGGCGATATGACCTAGAGTCTTGTGCAAGTGTCTGGTGCGATTTTTTTCAATTATATTTTTTTGGTTGTTTTAGTTTAGGGCAGCTGAGATGAGGTCCGTTAAATGTGCTAGGAGTGGTTTTTGGAGGTTGTGGATTATTATTATGGGGATAAGGAGATCTACTCTAGTGCTAGGGGTGATTTTTTGGGAGTTTTTCATTATTACTGTTGAGGATGGGGATATCAACTAGAGTCTTGTGATAGTGTCTAGTGTCACTTGTGTCAATTTTAGTTTTTTTAAACTGTTTTAATTGAAATCAGTTTAATTTTTTTATTAATATTTAATTGTTTCAATTAGAGGTAGTTGTTAGTGTTATGGGTTGTTTCGAACAATTTTGGTATTTACGGTCAGCTAAAAAATAGCTCATACCTCTGATATACTTTTTCTTGCACTTATTCTGTAAATTTCTCTTCAGGTGTAGCTTTTTAGTGTTAAGGTAGATTTTATAAAATAATTTTTGGGTATTTTGGAGATCCTAAAAATAGCCTAAAATTCTGGTATGCTCATATTTAGGCCGAGTGCATACTTTATATTGCGGTGTAGTCTTTAGGTTGAGGTTGTTTTTTGAAAATTAAGTTTTACAGTTTTGAAGAACCCAAAAAGGACCAAAATTCTGGCCTGATTGATTTTCGTTATGTCTTAGATTTGCTATACTAAAGGTGCTAGCGCACCTCCACAAAAAATTAGGGGTTTTGAGAAAAATAAAAAAAAAAGCACAAAAACTAGCATCGATGAGCAAAAATGGCCCAAAAATATTCAAAAATTATGGCATAAAGAAAATGTTCAAATTCCATTGTGGATGTGCTAGCGGAACGGAGCTGTAGCTTGCGACTAGCCAGCGCCCAAAATATGAAAAAAGCTGTAAATTATGCAATAATAAAAATTCAAAAATTCAATTGGAGGGCGCTAGCTTGACGAACCTAATGAAAAGGGTCCGATTGCCGGTATAGAGGTCTTTGACTGCAAAATACACTACTTCCAGTTCGTTTCAGAATATGAGGATAGTGTGAAATGATATAGGAAGGGTCAATGCATCACCCCCGCATAAAAACACAAAATCATCGACTTCCACCCTGCCTCACCAAACGCTTATAACTCCCAAAATAAGATTGACAAACTAGCCCCAATTGAGTTGGACGTGCACATGTATATTCTTTAATACAAAAAACGGTTGAAAATATTGTATCTTAAATATTGCAAACACCAGGATGGAGAGACTTATTGCATCGATGCGCGGCGATACGGCAATGTTGCTCGTTTCATCAACCACTCCTGTGCTCCTAATTTGTTACCTGTGCGAGTATTTGTTGAACATCAGGACTTACATTTTCCAAGAATAGCTTTTTTTGCCAATCGAGATATTGAAGCTGACGAAGAGCTTGGGTAAGTCATTCTTTAGTTCAAAAACATTATTGTAACTTGTCTACGTGGGGTTTGCTAAAGATATTATACATCCAGATGTGAAGAGAACAGACGACGTTAATATTTTGCCGAGGACATCTGGGAGTCAATGATGTATTTTCATATTCGCTTTCACTTTCAGTTTCGCCTGTAATTTTTCTGAAATTCGCGCAACTTGAGAATTTTAACGTTTTAAACGTCATTGATGAAGCTTAATTCATAAGCCAAGATTGCTAGGAGATTTATATGTCCCAGCATTAAGATGCGCTTTTTAGCCAATTTCGGGAAAAGTTGCTTTAAAAATTATCAATCAATTCATATGGTTTGTCAGAAAAAATCTTTCAATGGCCCTCGTAGCCAACCGGTAACGATCTTGACTTATAGGCGGAAGTTTGCGAGTTCAAATCTCGTACTCTCAATTTTTTGCAATTAATGTTGTTCTACAGAAAACTCCCTTTTTTCGTATTTGTATCATCTTTCGCATATTCCACATTTTTTAAACATCACGCTCAATCTGTAACCCTACAAACACACGCCCATCGCCGAGAGTGATCTCAAAGTACTCGTTCATTGATTCTATAATTGGATTAAGAACTCTACGCGATTTGGCTGCGGTTAACCCATCGTCAACATATAATGCTAGATAAAATGGACAACAATCGTCAATTCCGCTCAAAATACATTTGTCGGTATCGTTTTCAACTAAATTAAATTTTCTGAGAAAATTACAAAACTTACGGTTCCAGCATCTGGGAGCTTGTTTAGGCCATACAAGGCTCTTTCGAGTTTACAAACAAACTCATCATTCGAACCTTGTATCTGCAAACCCTCAGGAATCTGCATGTGAATTTCCTCGTTCAGTTCACCGTACAGGAACGCAGTTCGCACATCGTACTGTACGAGTTCGAGATCTTCTTGCGTCACCATCGCTAACAGGACTCGGAGTGAGTCATACCTTACAGCAGGAGCAAATGTCTCGTTGTAGTCCACACCTTCGCGTTGCTGGAATCCTCTGGCGCACAGCCGAGCCTTGAAACTATTTATTCCTCCATTTTCGTCCTGATGGACCTTGAAAACCCATTTCGAGTCTATGGGTTTTCTCTCTCTGCATTTGGGAATGATATTTCACGTGTCATTTTTGTGGAGTGCATCGAGTTCGTCTTGAATGGCGTCACGCTACTTCTCAGAATTCGGTCCTGTGACAGCTTCCTGGAACGTGTTAGGTACCTCATAATGTACAAAATGTGCTTGGTACTAGTCAGGAGGACGAATTAATTGTCTATCTCTGAGACGTCTGGCCTCGTTTGGAGGTTCATCAGGCAGGGCCTCGCGTTCACTGTCGATCACATCCTCTCTTCTTGCATCATCCTCATGTGGTTCTCGGTATTCCGGTTCTCTTGGAAGTTTTAGTTCCTGGTGAACCGATTCGTCCGGAGAAGATTCCCGTAACTGTGACAACTCGTCGAAAACAACGTCTCTTGACACAGTCACCTTCTTAGTTTCAGGGTTGTAAAGTCGATAGTTTGACGAGTCTTTCTCGTATCGTACAAGTAGAACTTTTGTCGACTTGGCATCGAGCTTCTTCCTGAAATTTTTGTCCACATGGACAAAAGCTTTTGAACCAAAGACCCTGATATGAGAGAGGTTAGGTTTTCTTCCAGTCCATAACTCATATGGGGTTTTCCCGGAACTTCCTGTACTTGCAGTACGATTAAGGATGTAGAGTGCGGTGTTTACCGCCTCGGCCACAGGTTTTTGGAAAGATCCTTCGCATGAAGCATCGTACGAGCACACTCTACGTTTGTTCTGTTCTCACGCTCAGACTTCCCATTCTGCTGAGGTGTGCATGGTGCTGTTGTCTCTATGCGAATTCCTAGGGAAGAAAGATAGTTCCCAAATACCTTACTCAGATATTCGCCTCCGTTATCTGAATGCAAAACTGGCATAGGACGTCCAAACTTGTTGGCTACCATCCTTTCGTATGCCTTGAATCTTTCAGTTATACCGGACTTGTGCCTTCAGAAGCAGACATGTACGAAGCCCGATGCATCGTCCTTGAAGGCAACATAATACCTTGCACCTGCAAGTGATTACACTGACATAGGACCACACACATCAGAGTGCACATATTCTCCGGGTTTTGTGGGCCTGTTGACAGGCTTCTTGAAGGGAAGTCTGTGACATTTATTGAGTTGGCAAGGTTCGCAGAAAAAATCTTCTTTCGTTGACAACGTTAGTCCTTCGACTGAACCACTTTCGATCATCTCACGAACTGCTCGCTTGTCAACATGTCCTAAGCGCTCATGCCGAGTTTGCAGGCTACTGGTTGACACGTTGACTTCTGAACTTATTTGTGAGGACTTGGAGTTGAAGAACATCTTGTAGATCTCGTTGTCCATCTTGAATCCTAGAGCTGCGACTTTGTTGTCGCGCGTAAACATAACCTGACGACCACGGAACAAAACATCGAAACCATTTGATGTACACACACCGATCGAGAAAAAATTTTTGCGTAAAGCCGGCACGTAAAGCACTTTCTCGATTCGCGACACGCACCACTCACCATCAATCAATTTTTCAATTATGATCGTTCTCGAACTTTGATTTCACAAATCCCATCATCACCAAGAGCGATAGATTCGCCCTCACTTGGATGGAACTCCCTAAACCACTCGCGTCGATAGGTAATGTGTCTGGATTCCCCACTGTCAGCAAGCTAAACATCCTTCATGTCAGAATTCAGCAGCCGGGCGATCTACTCACGTGTCGGGATTTTGTCCCTTCCTTGAGACGATGACTCACAGCTGTTACTGGAAGACGTTGCGATAAAGGCACAATCTTTCGTTTCGTTGCTGCCTTGGTCGGATTTGTTGTCTCGTTTCTTCTTGCGGCACTTTCGGGCGTAGTGTCCTTTTTTCTTGCAGTAAGAACACTCGATGTTTCTGCTTCGCTTTTTCGATGAGTCACTTTTCGGCTCTGGCTTCGTAGATTTTTGGCTGTTATCGAGACTCAAGGCAGAAAAGGCGGTTGTCGTTTGTCGTTAGACGACTTTCTTCCTTTATGAGTCTTTCTTCTAGGATTTCTAGCGTCTGGTTCTCTGTGGTTACGCTATCCCAGGCTGTTTGCAAAGCGTTGTACTTCGATGGACGGCTCGCTAGAATTTTCGCCAATATGGCCACGCTTGAGATATTTTCTCCAACATCCATGAGTCGCGCCGCCATGTATTGAACCTTCGCCACATGTTGAACTACAGAGTCGGTTGGATTCATTCTGTATTCATGAAAACGATACGTGAGGAGTAATTTGTTAGCAGCCGATGTTTGCTGATGAATGTTACTCAGTTAAGTCCAGATCTGTCTGACTGTAGTGCATGTAAGCAAGCACTCGAGCTGAGAGGCTTCCAGAGTCGACGAACGCAGGAACATGGCTCTCGCATTGTCCTTTATAACGGCTTTACCTTCGACTGATACCGGGTTAGCGGGTCGCTGTCTTGAACCATGCACGATGTCTTGAGATTCCATAAAGCGTGAACAATGAGTTCATTTGGAACTTCCAGGATTGGAAGTTCGTCCTGTTAAACTGTGTTAAGTGTCTTGCGGAGATTTGTTCTTCGGCCATTTTCACTCTCGTGGAAACTGCGCATACACGAGGGAAAGACTGATCAACGATAACTATTTCACTGAATAACTTCGCGTTTCGCGGATTAAACTTATAAAGCTGGGTGCTGAGCCTATAACCTGTTAAGGGAATAAAATGAGGAAAGGCTGCAATTTCAGTAAAAGATATTTTATTCAATAGTACGTGCTGATCGTTTTACACAACTGGGCAGACTGCTCTGCTGTACGCCTTGAGTAGTTAAACCAAGCGCGACAAGACCAGTGGATGGTGGGTCAATCGCATGCCTCGAGAAGGACGATTAAAAGCGCTAAAATCTAAATTTTAACACTTGTTAAACTTTTATTTTTAAAAATAAAAATATAATCGGACCCCTGTTTGTTGAGTGAGGGGATATCCGCAAATTATGGGGGGGGGGGGGGTAGTCTAGTGTTACGTAATGGCGAAAAACTACAGGGAAAAGTCAGTAAAAAAGGTGGGGCGTCAAAATTGTCAGAAAATTGCGTTATGTACTTTATGAATGTCCCGTAAGCGAGTGAGCATTTCTGTGCCATATGCTCCTGTAGTAATTGTAGTTACCCGAGAAGATCCTAGTGGCAGTACGAGTAGGCCACAGTATCTGGGGTTACAATATATGGTTTTGTGAATTTAAAGTAACTATGGCCGTTCATAAATTACGTAATGTCTTTTGGGTGTTTGGAAGAGCGGGGGGGGGGGGGGTCGTGATCAAACAAATTTCTTGCGTAAGATTTTTTCAAATGTGTGAATCACTAAAAATCCAAAGTAAAACCGATTTTATTGTAAATTGCTGTTTGTCAGTGCGAATTATAATGTTTATAGTGTAATACCTAGTACTTTAAATGCTTACCTTTTTTATATTACTTTATTGGTAATTGTAACAGTGTTACTTGTGAAGCTCCCAGTGAAACTTTCTAATAATAAATGTGCTTTTTACGAAAGACATCGGCGTGTATACATATGTAAATGTATATGTAATTAATAAATTGACGAAAAAAATTTAGTCAGGAAAAATGAAGTAAGATGTGGGTGAGGGGCTAAACTTACGGACACTTAAAAAGGGGGGTACATGTTTCAAAACTTGCGAACAAAACCTTCACTTAATTTATGCACTGTCCCATTTTTTTGAATTATATATACATATATATATATATATATATATATATATATTATAATTTAAAAAAAGGGTAAACAACCACCGCAGGGTCCCACTGAGAGCAACTGTCATCTAAAAAAAATGTCAATAGCCCCCAGTAGAACCGCTGTAAATCACACCTCTGGCCACGTCTCACAACCGTGAGATGGGTGGTCACAGGGAACGACGAAATCATAACAACAGGCCGGCGAAACCCTCGTGTGTCTTGAGGGCACGAAGCGACCCAAGGATGACAGCTTTCTGCATCCATCTCGCAAGTGCCTTGGCATATTTTTGGCACGCGGGTATGGCTTTAAGGGGATTTATCAGCGTTATAAAATGGATGGGCAGTTTCCGGCCGCACGGTTGAATATTTTCGTCTGATATTTTGCATACCTCATCTAAATATTATTCTCTTTTGCAGTGAAGTCTCGGTTTTTTGAAATTTTTTTTATATTTTACGTTATAAACAAAAAGAAAAGAACAATAGAAAAAAAATGCAGTGACGCTCAGTAGTAGCTGAGTGTGTATTTTCGAGGCCTGGGCAATCGACACCCGTCAAATTTACGAGGCAGACTCCCCGTAGCGCGAGCGGGGACTCTGAAGCGCGTCGAATTACCCGAAACGAATCACACTCTTATTCTTATGAGATGCAGGCCGGTTCAAAAAACTGAAATTATGAAAGCATCGCGTGATTAAATTTTAATTAGCAGAAATAGTTTATTCGAATAATTTCAAGAAAGTGAAAACAAGATTCATGAAAATCGGTTAATATTTGCAGTAATAATAGAAATGTTGAAGTGCACACGATAGTATGCAAAGATACACCGCACTATGGGAGGAAACGCATTTTTTTCGTTCAATCGGTCTACAGACTTCAATTTTGCCCCGATCCGCAATAATTTTTTTTTTTAATTGAAGAGCGCTAAATTTCCAGGAGCACCTTAGTCAGAGATTGTTGCATTTCCATTTATTTATTTATTATATGTTTACTCGAAGTATGAGAAAATCGAGATTTTTCACAAAATCATTATTTACTCTTCAATAGCGGTTTGCATATAATGAAAATCATCTTAAATCGACGCAAGAGTACTCCCAGAATACAAATAATTTGATTATTGTCTTTTTTAATTGTTATAAACAAATGACATTAACAAACAGCCACATAGTGTAATTTTTGTTGAAAAAAATTTGTTTTCGGATGAATATGCTTTAAACAATAGTGAGAGTGACTGTTAGTCACAATTGTTATGCAACACCAACAATTGTAAATGTTGTAAACAATTTTTTGCCAAAATTTGGAATTTTTTTCTTCCTTTATTATCTGAAATTATGTATGTATTTGGAAAAGTAATATATGTTGGATTATGTGTGTTCAAATACATCAGTTGTTGATTTTGTAAAGAAATGAAAGAAGTAAACATAAAACTTTGTCCTGGAAAATAATTTCTAATGTTTTTGTGTGAGAGAGAGTTGTTATTACTTAATGTAAAATATTACGATTCGTAGGTATTTAACAATCTTGTAATTTTTATTGAAAAAAGTTTGTTCTTCTCTGGAAATAGTTTGAATTATCGTGAGAGTGATTGTCAGTAACAATTTCTATAAAACATTATACACAATTTTTTTTTTAAATTGTGGAATTTGTGCTTTTTTAATTTCAGATTTTTCTTTATGATTTGAATTGCTGCAGATATTGTTGAAAAGAACATAGGCTCAATTATATTTGTTAAAATACAAATCCTAAAGAAATTAAATAAGTTAATACAAAACTGTGGCTTTTCGGCCTGCAAAATACTTCTTCTTGCACTGAAATTGCTTCAAATTTTTGTGAGACAGATTTAGTGTCACTAATTCTATGTAAAAATTAACAATAGATCATTCTTATTATCTATTCTTGTAATTTTAAATGTCGCGAATTTTTCATGTATTTAAAAAAGCCATTTATTGATACATTTTACTAGATCAATCAATCAATTTATATCTACCTGCCATTACAAAAATTGGCAAAATCCGAGTTTTCTATCAGAAAAATGCCAAAAATTATACAAGAATTTGAAGCAATTTCAGTGCAAGAAAAAGTATTTTGCAGGCCGAAAAGCCACAGTTTTTTATTAACTTATTTCATTTCTTTAGCATTAGTATTTTAACAAATATAATTGAACCTATGTTCCTTTCAATAATATCTGCAGCAATTCAAATGATAAAGGAAAATCCGAAATTGAAAAAGCACAAATTCCACAATTTAAAAAAAAAATTGTGTATAATGTTTTATATAAATTGTTACTGACAATCACTCTCACGATAATTCAAACTATTTCCAGAGAAGAACAAACTTTTTTCAATAAAAATTACAAGATTGTTAAATACCTACGAATCGTAATATTTTACATTAAGTAATAACAACTCTCTCTCACACACAAACATTCGAAATTATTTTCCAGGACAAAGTTTTATATTTACTTCTTTCATTTGTTTACAAAATCAACAACTGTTGTATTTGAACACACATAATCAAACATACATCACTTTTCCGAATATCTATATAATTTCAGATAATAAAGGAAGAAAAAAATTCCAAATTTTGGCAAAAAATTATTTACAACATTTACAATTGTTGGTGTTGCATAACAATTGTGACTAACAGTCACTCTCACTATAGTTTAAAGCATATTCATCCGAAAATAAATTTTTTTCAACAAAAATTACACTTTGTGGCTGTTTGTTAATGTCATTTCTTTATAACAATTAAAACAGACAATAATCAAATTATTTGCATTCTGGGAGTACTTTTGCGTCGACTTAAGATGATTTTCATTATATGCAAACCGCTATTGAAGAGTAAATAATGATTTTGTGAAAAATCTCGATTTTCACATACTTCGAGTAAACATATAATAAATAAATAAATGGAAATGCAACAATCTCTGACTAAGGTGCTCCTGGAAATTTAGCGCTCTTCAATTTAAAAAAAAATTATTGCGGATCGGGGCAAAATTGAAGTCTGTAGACCTATTGAACGAAAAAAATGCGTTTCCTCCCATAGTGCGGTGTATCTTTGCATACTATCGTGTGCACTTCAACATTTCTATTATTACTGCAAATATTAACCGATTTTCATGAATCTTTTTTTCACTTTCTTGAAATTATACGAATAAACTATTTCTGATAACTAAAATTTAATCACGCGATGCTTTCATAATTTCAGTTTTTTGAACCGGCCTGCATCTCATAAGAATAAGAGTGTGATTCGTTTCGGGTAATTCGACGCGCTTCAGAGTCCCCGCTCGCGCTACGGGGAGTCTGCCTCGTAAATTTGACGGGTGTCGATTGCTCAGGCCTCGAAAATACACACTCAGCTACTACTGAGCGTCACTGCATTTTTTTTCTATTGTTCTTTTCTTTTTGTTTATAACGTAAAATATGAAAAATTTTTCAAAAAACCGAGACTTCACTGCAAAAGAGAACAATATTTAGATGTGGTATGCAAAATATCAGGCGAAAATATTCAACCGTGCGGCCGGAAACTGCCCATCCATTTTATAACGCTGATAAATCCCCTTAAGGTTACGAAGCAGTGATAGTTTCGCACTTCCGAGACCACCTATCACAAGGACAATTACTTGCACCGAATATTTTGGGTAAGGTCGTTGCAGCTCTCTTTTAAGGTCTTGATACCTCTCCTCTTTTTCTTCCTCCTCTGCAGTGATGTTGTATTCGGACGGAGCCGAGAATTCGATCACGAATATAGTTCGCTTGTCGAAGTCTTGGAGAACGATGTCAGGCCTCGAGTGTGCAACGGAGACTGCTGCCCGAAAATCGTAGTTCCAGAAAATTTGGCACTTCTCGTTTCGGACAGTTGACTCTATCTTCCTTGGAGCGTTCGGCAAGGCAGGGTCACGACCGACACCGCAAGAGCGACAAAGATGGTAATAAAGCACAATCAGGGCCGCATTATGTCTATAGATATACGTCGTTCCTGTGTGGGTCGGACACCCCGATAGTATGTGCTCTAGGTACTCAGCGTGTGCATGACACGCTCTGCACCTATCACTGGGAACTTCTTGACATAAAATGCGCTCACGGTATGCTAAGGTGGAAATGACACCGTCCTGGCATACGAAAATAAAACCCTCTGTACCTGAATTAAGCCCTGATGATCGGAGGAAAGCAAAAGTTTGCTCCTTCGACAAGGACTGTTTTTCTACATTTCTGTGAAAGTTTCCTTGCATTTTCTTGTCGAGTAGCTGTTGGTGAAATTTTCCAACCTCTGCTTTCTTTACTTTGACTTTTAGAAGTGAAGCATCTAGATGGAGTAATGCACTTTCCTCACTTCTGATGTTGAAATTCAGGCCAAGGATCTCGGCCGCTTGCTCTGCGGCTTTGTAAAGGAACGCTCCTTCGCCAATCATCTCGTGGTTCCTGGCCATCTTTAGGAGAGGATCTCTGCCATTCGCAACGATGTAAGCTGTACTTAGAACAATTCGGTTATGAAGACACTGGAGATTCAGAAGTCCGCGTCCGCCTTGACGGCGTGAAATGTATAATCGCGGAACTGAAGAATTGATATGCAAGCTTTTATGCATATGAATGATCTTACGTGTGGTGACATCAAGGGCCTTAAGCTCGTTCTTCGTCCATTGAACCACCCCAAACGAGTAGAGTAGAACCGGGACGGCAAGCATGCTAGTCGCAGATACCTTGTTCAACGCCGACAGATTGGAATACCAAATCTGTCGAAAAAGATGCTTGTATCTGCTTCGGAGAGACTCCTTCACTGATGTTACGTCCTGACTGCATCTTTGAGGTACGCCCAGGTATGTATAGGTCTCTCCAGTGTTAAGATGTCTAATAACACTTATATCCACAAGCTCAGGGTCCTTGGGAACGCCAGTAATCTTTCCTTTCTTCAGATTCATTTTGGCACACTTGTCCAAACCAAAGTCCATCCCAATCTCTCCTGTGTAATTCTTGACGATATTTATAGCAGTTTGAAGTTTGTTTTTACCAGAGGCATAGATCTATATATATACAGTTAAAAGTTTGTCATAAGGACAACCGCAGGATTTCGCCGGGAGCGGGTGCTAATCTGAAAAATTGCACCCGCTCCCAGAGAAATCGCGTTAAAATTTCAGCTGTAACCACGTCTCACGACCGTGAGATGGGTGGTCACAGTCTGCGACGAACTCAATAAGATGATACGGCAAAAGTCTCGTGCACCCTGAGGACACGGAGCGACCCAAGGACGACCGCCTTCTGCATTTTCCCCGCAAGTGTCTCAGCATTTTGTTACACGCGGGGATGCTTTTCAGGCTATTAACCAGTGAAACCTTGGCACCTCCAAAAGCGCCGATGATCAAGACGATTAGCTTAACAGAATATTCCGGGTATAACCGTCGCAATTCCCTTATAAGGTCTCTATACCTCTCTTTCTTTTCTTTCTCCTTGGCTGTGACGTTTTTGTCAGCTAGTGCCGAAAATTCGATAACGAACATGGTTCGTTTCTCGAAGTCAAGGAGAACTATGTCAGGCCTCGAGTGCGCAGCAGAAACAATTGTCGAGAATATGAAGTTCCAGTATATGCGGCACTACTCATTTTCGACAATTGACTCTATTTCTCTAGGAGCGTTTAGCGGAGAGGTATTTGGGCTAATGACATAAGAGTGACAGAGATGGTAATAAAGCACTGTTAGTGCCGCATTGTGCCTTTGGATGTAGGTCGTTCCCGCATGAGTTCGACAACTAGATAGTATGTGTCCTAGATGCTCGGGGTGTGCATGACACGCTCTGCAGCTATCATCGGGAATGTCTTGGCTCAAAATGTGGCGACAGTATGCTAGAGTGGAAATGACACAGTCTTGACATGCCAAAATGAAGCCCTACGTGCCCGACTTCAATCCGGGTGATCTAAGGAAAGCAAACGTTAGCTCATACGACATCGACTGATCTTCCACATTTCTGTGGAAGATGCCGTGCGTCCTCTTGTCGAGGAGCTGGTCGTGGAAGTTTTTCTCCTGTGCTTTCTTAATCCGGGCCTTCAGGAGTGAGTATTCAAGATGGATAAGATTTGATGCATTTTGCTCACCCGTAATATTGAAGTCAAGGCCGAGTGTTTCAGCAGCCTCTTCCGCTGCTTTGTACAGAAACGCCCCTTTGCCCACTTCTTGGTTTTTCCTGACCATTTTAAGAAGAGGTTCTTGTCCATTTGGGACCAAATGTGCTGTACTCAGAATAGTCCTGTTGTGAAGACATTCAAAATTCAGTATTCCGCGACCACCTTGACGGCATGCTTTTGTTCATGTGCATAACCTTTCGGGACCCGATATCGAGGGATATGTGCTCGTCCTTCGTTCATGGAACTACTCCAAATGAATAGAGTACTACGGGGACGGCAAGCATGTTCGTTGCAGATACTTTGTTCCTCGCCGACAGTTCGGAAGACCATATCCGTCGGATGAGACGTTTGTATCTGCATCGGAGAGTATCCTTTATAGATGTCACGTCCTGAATGCGGCTCTGTGGCACGCCCAGGTATGTATAGGTCTCTCCAGCGCAAAGGTGTCGTATAGCGCTTCTGTCAACGAGCTTAGGATCTTCGGGGATGCCATTAAGTTTTCCTTTCTTGAAATTAACCTTGGCGCATTTCTCTAACCCGAACTCCATTCCAATCTCTTGAGTGTACTCTTTGACAATTTTTAGGGCTAGATGTAGTTTCTCTTGATTCCTAGCATATATCTTAAGATCATCCATGTAAAATACATGAGTGACCGTATGCTTTCGGTTTCCAGGTTTACCGCAAAGATACCCTTCGGAATGGCGAAGTGCGAGTGATAGTGGCAATAATGTGTGGCAAAAGAGGAGAGGGCTCATGGTGTCGCCCTGAAACACACCTCTCTGAAAGGTGATACTGTTAGTGATCACACGGTGTTTTCCAGATGAGATAGTAAATCTGGTTTTCCAAAGCGGCATTAATGTCTCTATGCACCTCACGGTGTGTGGATGAACGTTTAGGCTTCCCAACAGACAGATGATAAGTCTATGGGAGGTTGAATCGAAAGCTTTCCGGTAATCAATCCAGGCCATCGATAGCAATCGCTGATAGGATGCTGCGTCTTTACAGACACATCTATCGATGAGCAAGTTCTCCCGACATCCTGCTACGCCTTTCTTTGAGCCGCGTTGTTCATACATTTCTCGCCACACAGGTCCAATTGTCCGAACAATCCTATCATTTACAATAGCTGTGAAGATCTTATACAGTGTGTTCAGACAAGTTATTGGCCTGTAATTCTTAGGGTCAGCTAAGTTGCCCGTCTTCGGCAGGAGCACTGTGCGCCCTTCCACCAATCACCCCGGAATAGGCTCTTCCAACTTTAGATATGAGGTGAAAATTGGGGCCAGATGCTGGTGGGTTGAATGAAACTTCTTCCACCAGAAGGTCTTGATACCATCTGGTCCCGGAGCGGAATAGTTCTTCATGCCTCTTAATACGTTTTTCACCTCCTCGATAGTGATAGGTGGGCATTCCTCCTCAGCTGTTATGAGGGCATTGCACAGCTCCTTGAAGCTATTTATGTTCTTTGAGCCTTCTTCAAGTGGATGTTGGACTTCGTAGACTTCTCTCCAAAATGCTTCGACCTCCTCTGGTTTGGGCGGATGGTCGACAGTAACTGGAGGGTCTTGGAAGAGTCGAGATGGGTCAGACGAAAACTGTTGATTTTCTCTGACCCACCTCTCTCCGCTCTAGACTTCTCCTAGCGTCAGATAGTACTCGTATTCTGTCAACAATATGCTGCCTGATGGTCAGTAGCTTTGACTTGTTGATTGTGTGATGACGGATCCGCAGTTCGCGCGTGAACTGTCGAACCTTGGCAGTGAAAGTCCTGCCAGATGTTATGTAGTCAATCACACACTGAATGCGGGACGCGTACTGTCTTGCCCAGCCTATCTTTGTGCTAAGTTGATGCATTCGTCTTTTGGTCTTATAATCAACCGTTGATTTTGTTTTACGGTTTGCATCTGCGAAAGTTCTCGCTGCATTGTACACACCACAATTGGTAGTCCAGAGGTCGGATTCTTCGGAAAAATCGCCACGAAGCTCATCATCCAGTTCAGCCAGATCTTTGGGCGTGAGAGTAACCTGGATCTTGATGTTTCTCCTAGTCCTAAAGCATCGCTCTTCCTCTATTGGATGCCTGCGCGCGGTTGGTCTCAGTGTCGCCTCTCTTTCTTTGTTGCCGGCTTGTTCTGGCTGCGGTTGTGTAGGCGCTCCGCTTATATAATCCCTTTTCCGGAGGTCCTCGGCACGGTTTCGCAGAAAAAAGAAATATATATATATATATATGTATATATGTATATATATATATATATATATATATATATATATATATATAATGATGATATTGTAAGTTATGATATTTTAAAAAATGCAGTCGAAATGCACCCAATAATCGCTTTAATTCCGTTCGTTCAAAGTTCGGTTCTAAGTCAACTCTAAAAAAAATTTGTGGTCGGTTTGAAAAAGATATTAAAAATCGTTTCAGTGCGTTTTAAAAATATTCCTATTTCGCTAATCTACTTGATTATTAATTATCTATAACATTTTTTATTTGTGTCCAATTGAAAAATATCATTAAGATAATTTATGAATCTTTTTGATATTGAAATTAATCTAACTTTTGGAATTTTGGTCTAATCGAAAAATTTCATGAGGATACTTTTGAAATACATTTGACATCTAGTAAAAATTTCATTGAAATTTCTTAATCTATCAAAACAAAGTTTTTTCTATTTTTAAAAAAATTTTCGAAATGTTGAAAAGCATATACCTTTTGTAATTTTCGTCGAAATTAAAAATCTCATCACGATAATTTGCAAGTCTCCTTATCATGTATCAGAAACTTTGAAAAAAATTCTAAAGCTTAAAGAAAAATTGTTTGAAAATTATTTTAAATGCTATAACTTTTTGAATTTTGGTCTAATCGTAAAATTTCATGGGGATAGTACTGAAATATATTTTATATCTACTAAATATTTCGATTGCTTAATCTATCAGAAAAATTGTTTCTTTTTTCTTCAAGTCTTTTTATTATGCACCAGAAACTTTATCAAAAATTTCTCAAGCTCTTAGATTTTGTTTTTTAATTTTAAAATGCTCTAAATTTATTTGTTTAATTTTAAAATGCTCTAAATTTTTGAACGAACTTGACCCTCATTTTGAGACCCTTATAAAGTTTATCAAAGGCTGAATCATTTGGACAAGTCCTTTAAAAGTTAACATGGCTACAACAATCAGGTAACCACACATACAGAGATGCATACAAGCAGAGAGACAGACGAAAAGTAAAGGTCCGTCAAATAGTAGAGATCGAAAATTTGGACGATTTTATTATATTTATAGATTTCAACCGTTTATTTATATTTATATTTATGTTTTTTATTTATTTATCATATTTATTTCATTGTATTTCATAGAGAAACAACTTTTGTTTGAACAGGTTTCCAATACAAGAAATAATTTTCAAGTACATAAAAAAACTGTTTTTTTTCGTGTTTTCCGGGCAATTTTGGCAGATTTCCTCAGAAGAATTTTTTTATCGTGACCAAATTTTATACATTTGCTTTCCAGGTAGAAAGGAATAGGAACCCAGGGTTTTTCGTTTTCTGAATTTTTTATCTTTTGTTTTCGCAGTAGGGAATTATAGGTACGTATTGACCCTTGAGAACAAAACTGTACAATAGTTGTAAGTGTATTTGGCTTTAGGGTCTAAAATAATTTAAGTCAATTAGTTAATACTTGAACCAAACGTTTCCATACACAATGGTGGCCCTCGTCAGTGGATTTATTCCTTCTGTAAAAAATGACATCATTTCTTGTCATGAACGTAGTTTATCACTTGGATGTTGTTTGTGTGTACTGAGACAATTTATCTTTGGGTAATATCACAGTTGTCAATTATTAACAAAACAATTTCACAATATGATGTACACTGCCATCGGAAAGTATTGTTACAACCAGCGTTGGAATGCTTAACAAATTCCGCGTCCATTGACCTCTAATAGAGATAGTGAAGTTTTTTAAAAGATACAAGAATTTCTCGAATTTTGTACCTCGACTTCCACTTTTGGCAAAGTCTATAAAAGTTGTAGCAAAAATCTGAAATTCATACCACTCAGTCTTTGAAGTCTTATCTTTAATTAAAGACAATAAAACTTGAAACATTTTAATTGGTCCTCGAGGTACGACTAAAGATGTTTATGCATGTCTGCGCCGAGTTTCAGTCGCTTACACAGCGAGCCTGGCCAACAGCAGTAGTCGCCGACTGAAAATCGACGCAGACACGCTTGGTTGTTTGTAATCATATTTTGGCAACCCGTTAATATTTTGTATGTTATATTGGCTTAAATTAAATATAAGATTTCAAAGATTGCGTTCTGTCAATTTCAGTTTTTTATCCATAAGTTTTTTGAGTCACAGCACGAGTTGAAGTTCAGGAACAAAATCTGAGAAATTCTCGGCAATCGCTACAACTTTTCTTAGGTTTTTCAGAAAGTTGAAGTCGAGGTACAAAATTCGAAAAATTCTTGCATTTTTTTTAAACTTCTCACGTGGTATATTCTCTGCAAAGAGTCAAAAATATCTCTGTAGATTTCACTCGACGAGGAATTTAATAAGCTTTCCAAAGGTTCTTTAAAAAAGTTTCTCGCTTCTTTTTTGAACGAGTAAGTAGTAAAATTAACAGTATACAGTAATTTTTAATATATGGTATTACTTGTTACAATCACTTTTACTCACAATTTCATAAATTTTAGTTAAGCACAAATCATTTTTCTATATGCTTAAGCACCGCAATCAAGCATTTGTTTATAGATTTTTTATAATATAAGTTTAGTCTTAAAACCCTCAAGAGTTAAGTTTTGAAACTTTATGTGCTTAAGTAATAAAGCTCACGGAATGAATTTTAAAAATCGAATACGAACTCATTGCCCTGGGACCAGATTGATGCCCGGCTGGCCGGTTAGAGGCACGGTTTATGACCAGATGTATCGAATAAATATTTTTAATGATAATAGTAAATCACAGTGCAATGTAATTATTACATATAATACGTAGGAAAAAAAATAATTCCCATAATTTTCCATGAAGATGCATAAGAAACAATTAGTCATTGTAAAAATTGAATTTTTCACGAGAACCTTAAATTTGAATATTTTGTTTTGCTTTTAAAACAGTTTTTTTCAAAATATTTCAAAGCTTTTATAATATTTAGAAGGATTTTGAACATTTCAAAAAGATTTCACGGGTTTTAATGACTTAAAAAGGGTGTGCACACTAGACTTCAAATATTTCACAACAATTTCACAAAGATTTTAAAACTTTCAAAACTTTTAAAGGATTTCAAAGATTTTAAAAAGAGTACAGTACACTAGATTTCACAAATTTCAAAATATGCCAAAGCTTTTATAATATTTAAAAGGATTTTGAACATTTCAAAATAAAATGGACAGCTTATCTTATCAGGTCTGTAGCTTTTGCGGGTTCAGATTTCTCAATGTTCTTATTGAGAGTCGCCGCCTGCTTTGTTGCCTCTTCTCCTACTTCTACTACTACTAGAGGGGGGGGGGGGTGATTGGGTATACATACATTGTCGCCAGCGCATCGTTCGTGGAGGGGCGGGCCGAAAAAGCTGGGAACGGGTATACCCTCGGAACCGGTCTAACCTCGATTTAACGGGTCCCGGAAAACACGGACAGACCGGAGGTCACCCGAGGCACTGCAGATTCCGACCTCTGCCCGAAGGGGCTGGCTTTTGATCCCATACTGCGGCTGACACCTTGGCAGTGCAAGCACACATCAGCTCCTTGCCATGCCGGTGGACGCCCGACATGGTCCGAAGCACTCCCAGTGAGCCGCAGCGGAAACCGATCGTGGTTTGTTCTCGGTGTATCCTTCACCCGCCAACGGCGATACCACGCTGAAAACACCAGTTCTCGTAAGATCACTGAAGTTAAGCATTGTCGGACGCGGTTAGTACTTGGATGGGTGACCGTTCAGGAATACTGCGTGCTGTTGGCCCGTCTTGGGTGTGGTGGGCCCACATTGGTAGTAAATATCCACCTAGAAACACTACCCGAATCGGGTAGTGAGGCAATGAACTTTCGAGTTCGAACTGCTAATCAATGTATGTATCTATGTATCCTTCACCCAGTCTGTTTAGCCCTCGAGGCGTATTTAAGGGATCTTAGTAGAAAAATTAGTTGTATCCCTTTTCGTTTGTAAGGAATGTTTTTCTCAATTTCATTGCACTCATGAATATGAGTCACACATATCACCACGTCTCACGACCGTGAGATGGGTGACCACAGGGTACAACGAAATCACAACGAAAGGTCGGCGAAACCCTCGTGTGTCTGCAGGATACGGAGCGAGCCAAGGATGACCGCCCTCTGGGAACTTGTTGGCGTAAAATGCAGGTACGGTATACTAAGGTGGAAATAACACCGTCCTGGCAAGCGAAAATTAAACACTCTGTGCCTGAATTAAGTCCTGATGGTCTGAGGAAAGCAAACGTTAGCTTCTTCGACAAGGGCTGATCTTCTACATTTCTGTAAAAGTTTTCGTGCATTTTCTTGTCGAGGAGCTGTTGGCGGAAGTTTTCGACCTATGCTTTCCTAACTTGGGCTTTTAGAAGTGAGGGACCTAGATGGATTAATGCACCTTCCTCACGTCTGATGTTAAGATTCAGGTCAAGGGTCTCGGCCGTCTGCTCCGCGGTTTTGTAAAGAAACGCTCCTTTGTCAATCATCTGGTGATTCCTGACCATTTTTAGGAGAGGATGTTTCCCATTTGCAACGATGTGAGCTGTTCCCATGATAATTCGGTTATAATGACATTGGAGATCTAGAAATCCGCGCCCGCATTGACGGTGTGAAATGTAGAATCACGGAACGGACGAATTGATGTACAAGTTCTATTGCATACGCATGATCTTATGCGTGGCGATATCGAAGGCTGTAAGCTCGTGCTTCGCCCATGGAACTATCCTAAACGAGCGGATTAGAACCGGGACGATAAGCATGTTAGTTGCAGATACCTTGTTCAACGCCGACATATTGAAAGACCAAATATGTCGAAGGAGACGATTTTATCTGCTTCGGAGAGACTCCTTCACTGATGTTACGTCCTGAATGCGGCTCTCAGGTACGCCTAGGTATGTATAGGTGTTTCCACTATCAAGGTGTCTGATAACACTCATATCCACAAGCTCAGGGTCCCCAGGAACGTTAGTAATTCGTCCTGACTTCAGTTAAATCTTGACATACTTGTCCAATCCAAAGTCGATACCAATCTGTTTTGTGTACCTCCCGACGACACGTAAAGCATTCTTAAGTTGGCTTGCACTAGAAGCATACATTATCAGGTCATTCATTTAAAATACCTGAGTGACCTTATGCTCGCCACGCTTTTTTGCCGCAGAGGTACCAAGGAGAATTGCGTAGTGCGAGAGATAAGATAGTGAATCTAGTTTTCCAAAGGGGTATCAATCTCTCTAGGCATCTCACTATGTGTGGATAAACATTCAAGCTTTCCAAAAGGCAGATGGTAAGTCTGTGAGAGTTTGCGTTGAAAACTTTTCTGGTATTCAATCCAGGGTATCGACAGGCAGCGCTGGTGGACTTCTTCGTGTTTGCAGACGCACCTGCCAATTAGCAGGTTCTCTCGGCAGCCTGCTACACCTTTTTTAGATCCACGTTGTTCGCATATCTCTCTCCACACAGGTCCCATTCTGTGAATAATCCTGGCGTTTAGGATAGCTGTAAAAATCTCATGCAGCGTGTTCAGATAATTTGTTGGCCTGTAGTTCCCTGGGTTGGATAAGTCGCCTTTCTTCGGTAGAAGTACAGTGCTTTCTAGCATGAGCCACTACGGAATGGGCGTCTCCGACCTTAAATATGAGGTGAAGATGCGTGCCAGATGTTGGTGTGTAGAAGTAAACTTCTCCCATCAGAGGTTCTTGATAACATCTGGTCCTCCCTCTTCTGTATTCTCAAAAATGAAGAGTTACGAATTGGTAGCTCTTTTTTTGGGTTAACAACTTTTGTCAAATTGTTTTAATTTCGTAGCTTGTGTCGCTTGGCAAAAAAATTTAATTTTTGTATTTTTAAGGTTGTTTTTCACGAATAAAACAAAAACTACGCGTTCTATCAAAAAGTGATTAACAGAAATTTGTATATCTTTTAATCTTTTCACAATTTCTATCTTTTCATATTTTTTCGTATCTTGCATAGTTTGACCGCAAAATGGAATTTTTTATTTTTCATTATTTTTTGTAAGATCAAAATTTGAATTTTCGATTTGCGAAAAAAATCAAAAAGTTATGATAATCTTATGGGGCTTTCAAAAAGCAACGTTTTTCTTCACGTGACTTTTTTTCATATCGTGCATTGTTTGGCTTAAAATGTTCTCTTTCGTTTTTTTGGGGATTTTGAAAATGCTATAACTCTGATAACTTTCTTTTTATCGAAAAAAGTCATGAGGCTAAATTGTTTGAGTTTCCGTCTACCATGAATAGCCGCACATATTATTGTGTGAGAAGTTGTAGGCTCCGGAAGCTACGATCATGGTTCCTTAAAGCAACCAATCCCGGCGCAACTGGAACGTGTACGTCATCCGCTTCTGCTCCTTCTGTCCTAGAAGGTAAGCAAGAGCGGGAAATTTACGCGAGATAACATCGGACAACACTGTTCCTTGCAGTCAGGTCTCTAGCCGCGGAAGACCTTACGCTTCAGACGGGACAGTTGGAGATGAAGGTTTCACCTCTGGATACTTTTTTAGAGCTACCAATCTTTGTGGAATGTTATGAGGAACAGTGTTAACGGACCAGATAAAGCGATCCCAGAAGAACAGCCTTTTGCATCCGGTTCGCGATGGAATGAGCCTGACGCTGGCAAGCCGGATTCTTGTTGATTTGGCTAATAAATGAAGCTTTCATACCTCCAAAACATCCGATTAGGAGAACTACAAGATGGACTTTGTAGCCTTGGTACAGCCTGCTCAGCTCGAAAAGAAGTGCTGGATATTTCGCCCGTTTTTGTTCCTCCTTTGCCGTGATATTACCATCGGCTGGTGCCGTGGTAGACTCGAGTACCCCCTGGGCGTATGGCAAAACGGGCAACAGATCAACACCATAGAAGTGCCTAAGATGGTAATATAACACTTTTAGAGCCGCATTGTGTCTCTCTATGTACCCGTAGCGTGCATATTTTGAGCATCCACTGAGAACATGTCCAAGTGTTTTTGGCTCTTGCTTGCACGCTCGGCAGTTGGTATCGCCTACAGGTACATTCATTATGCGCTCGCGGTAAACTAAGGTGTCTATAACGCCGTCTTGACAGCTAAAAAGAAATCCCTCAGTCTCCGATTTTAATCCAGCAGACTTGTGAAACATGTTGGACAGACCCATCGAGAGCTCTTCTCTACGTATAATGCCGTAGAATTTACCATGAAGGGGCTTCTCAGCATGCTCTCTTAGTAGAAGCGTATATTCTGCTTCCTTTACACGAATTTTGAGCACCAAAGGTGTTAGTAATGCTAGGCCATGTGTAGTATCGCTGGAATCAAATGGGAGGCCAAGCTCTTCTGCCTCTACCCCCCTTATCTCGAGGGAGGTATATTCGAGGTACGGAAGATCTAGGATCATGACTTCGATGGATTGTCATCATCTTGCGTGTGCTTCGGTCAAGTTGCTTCAACTCATCGACGTTCCATTTTATTGCACCAAAAATGTAGAGCAGTATAGGAACCGCCAGCATATTGGTCGCCTGGATCTTATTCTTTCCAGATAATTCGGAAGCCCAAATTTTTCTGAGAATTTGGCGATACCTTTTTCCAAGGGCCGTTTTTAACACACGCACATACTGGGTTTCCGCTTGCCGTATTCCAAGATATGTACATGTTTCGCCAATACCAAGATGTTGAATGGTATTTCCGCCTATGAGTTGAACATCCTGATCGTGACGCGATGATGTAGTTTCTAGTTTTCCTTGGCGTAGGTGGACGCAGGCACACTTGTCCAGTCCGAAGCTCATGCCAATCGCTTTAGAGTACATATTTACCGCCTCCACAAGGATGTTAAGGTCCTCTTTCGAGGAAGCAAAGAGTTTAAGGTCTTCCATGTATAAAAGGTGGTTGACCTTATATTCTCTTTTGTTCGGCGGGCCACATAGGTATCCAGAGCTTTTCCCTCGGAGCACAATAGATAGAGGCAAGAGGGAGATGCAGAAAAGTATCGGACTTAGAGAGTCTCCTTGGAAGACCCCCCTCTTATATGTGATATAGCTTGTTGTTATTCAGATTGATCTAGAATTTTCGTGTTATTTATTTAAATAACACGTTCGTTCCGCAACACTGCTCCGACCCAGGTTGCTGATCAATCTCTCTAGCGATCACCCCAAGTGAAGAGCCTCACAAGGTTGTTATGTGAGGTTCCCCACTCGGGCCTATTCGTATCGAAGGTCAATTGTTTCAGGCGCCATTCACTCTACTGACACTCTCCTTATAAACTATTTTTCGCCACGCTTTTCTGTCCTGGTATACTTCTCTAGCTTCCTTCACGTCCATGCATTTTTTCATGCAAGCTCTCCTGTTTCTATGGCTTCTTATGTCTTTTCGGATGAAGGTCTCATTCACATATTCTAACCATTCTTTCCGCGGTCTGCCTCTGGGCATACTGCAATTTAATTTACCTTTATACACTTGTTTCGTTAGTCGTTCATCTTTCATTCTTTTAACATGTCCGAACCATCTTAACTGATTTCTTTCCGATGTGTCAACTATTGTCTCTTTTACACCACATTCTTTGAGGATTATTTCGTTTCTCACTTTGTTCATCAGTGTTTTCCCGCAAATTATGCACAGAGGTTTCATGCCAATCGCGTTTATTTTACTCTTATCCTTTTCTTGACAGATCCATGTCTCGTTACCGTATAGCACAGTCGGTACAAATATAGAATTTTGTATTGCTATTTCTGAGAATGGACCCTGCTCTACCGATAACTTTCCGACTATGGCTACCTAGATATATGTACTTATCAACTTGTTCTAATCTCTCCTCATTTAGGACAATGTTGCACATTGTTTTATCACCTTTTTCTTCAAACACTATGATTTTTGTTTTATTTACGTTAATTTTGAGGTCCATGTTCTTCATGCTTGTATTTAGTTTGCTCAACATTCTTTGCAAGTCTTCGATTGATTCTGCTATAACGACCTTGTCATCTGCGAAAGTTAACCCACGTACCCTCACTGTCTTGAGGTCTACACCTTCTTCGTCGAAGAGGGCCATTCTTAGACACTTGTCCATAAATATGAGAAATAGCCATGAGGACATCACGCATCCTTATTTAACTCCTTGCATGATATAGAACCAGTCACTCAGTTTCCCATTAACACTTCAATTCGCTTTGTTACCTGCATATATTGTTTTTATTTCTTGCAGGAGCCATCCATTGACTCCGTACTCTTTCAGGACTTCCCAAAGTTTACTTCTATCCACCTTGTCAAATGCTTTTTCTAGGTCAACAAACGCACAAAAAACTTTGTTTCCTACTTTTAAACTTTTTTCTGCGATCTGTCTTAAGCTAAATATTTGATCAGTACATGATCTTCCTGGCATAAATCCACTTGGGACTTCCCATATCTTTTCTTCTGTTATTTTCAGTACCCTGCGGATAAGTATTTTTGAGTATACTTTACTTACGGTACTTAATAAGCTGACACCTCTGTAATTATTGTAGTTGCTTTTATCTCCCTTTCTTTTGTATATTGGTACGATAATCGCTTTTCTCCACACGTCTGGAACTTTCCCCATTTCGATACGTAAATTTCTTTTAAATTACCTTTTAACTTTTATAAATTAACTTTTTGAATTTTCATCCAAAATAAGCTGCTTAACGAACTCGATCTTTCTTCTTGGTTCCTAAAGGCGTGTGCCAAAGCACAATCCAATCAGATTAGTCTTTCAAAATTTATCCGGTATACAGACGACGACAGACAGACAGCCTCGTAAACCCGTTTTTTTTCGGATTTAGGGGATTTCGAAACGTGGAGATTCAGAAAAATCCGCGATAGTCAGTTTTCACATAAAAACAATACCTTCTCATTATAATGAGAATGTAAAAATAAATATTCTAATCCATGTGTTTAAAAAATGTGTATTCTACAAATTTTAAATGCCATCGGCTTTCCTCTTTTTGTACTAATCTGTTATTTTTATTAATTCAATTACTTTTTTATTCAATTTTATTAAGTTTCGAGTACTCTTCCATTCACTCATTAAAAATGAAATTAATTTTACATGTCTTTTTAAAGCCCTCCTTGGGTGCGTTCGAGGCACCCACCTACCTAGGTGAATGGTTGGGCGAACTGAAGAAGTGGGTGGAGTTTATCAGTGTGAAGTGGACGGGACATGGGGAATTGAACGATCTGAGGAAAGTGCGGGGAAAAAGGCAGCCTGAAAATTTAGAAATCTTTATAATGATGTATAAAATTTAAAAAATTAGTCACATTCATTTAAAACATTAGTCATTGAATACAAATTTTTTTAATTTAGTTTTGAGGTATATTGGGTACTACTGTATTTCAGCATAAATTATATTAATTTATGTGATTAAATTAGAAATTATCTTTCATATTAATATAATTTAATATAAGATCACAGAATATTATTTAAACTATATTTGTTTTGATATTAAAATTATTATTAAATTGAATTACTTCGAATAGCCGCCTATTTTCGCAGATCACCCGCGGCCACCTACCTTTTTTCGGCTGGTGAAATAGTCACTTATCGAGTGACCCCAACTCTTTCCCCTGGTGAATTCTGAACGGTTCACCCGTGTACAGCCGCAAGTTCACCCAACGCCGTTGAACGACTTTGGTGTTACGGGCGACTAAATCTCGCTCGTTTCTATATTCAAAGAGCGCAGCACCTGCTGGCGCGGGGAAGTTCAAATGCTAAAGATTTATAAAATCAATGTATCGAAGATTTTCAAAGTCTAAATACTAAAATATAACATTTGAGTAATCACTGATAGGAAATAATAAGACGCGTGAAAGATAATTTAGTTATTTACTTATTACTAGTTCAGGCATATTACTGTAAAAAGAACTTAGAATTTTATGTTGCAAGAATGCACGAATTCCGCTTTGTATTTACTTTCCAGATCGAAACTCTGAACGTCATTGAATATTCTCGCGCGAATGGAGGGATGATGGGAAGTAGACCAGAGGCCCAGGGCCGTGCGCGTGCCGGCTCAACTTGGTTTGGCGGAGCGTTTTTTCAAAAAGGATCATTCTGTTTGGGACCTCTGATTTCTTCACCTCGTCGGAAGAATGTGATCTTCTCTTTAAGTTGTATTCTTGCTCGAAATTATTGCTTGGTTACATTTAAGTATATTACCTTCTAGAATTGAGCCATTTTTCTCATTATTTCTAATTTGAATTCTACTGGTTTATCCTAATAATTAGAACGACAGGAACCAGCCAATCACAAGAGTGAAACCCCTCCTATGGTCTCGGCTCGTAACATTGGGTGCACCCGAGTGCACTCTGGTGAGCGCCTGGAACGTAAACCTACAACATGGCGGTTCCTGTGTTCAAGTAGGCACACGCGTTCACCATTGAATCTCGTATCCAGTGTATTATACCGTGTATTGTACACGAGCGTCTCATTGCACACAAGATGCCGTGCGGAGGATCCATCCAGTCGACCCAAATGCGCACGCGCTCTGCAGCCGTAGAGCGTGCTGGACCGCGCGTTATTTTCAAATTTGTCAGACTGCTCCTTGCCCCTTATGATAGGCAACTTAGCAAAATTTTATTCGGATAATAGCAAAATAGCAAACTCAAATACCCGACCGCTGTTATGTCGTATGATTGATCTCATGTTGAAGAAATATTTATATTTCAATTTAGTTATTTTTTATTTCTATACATAATATATTTTTATACATATTTTTATAATTTTACAATTTAATAATCAGAAGATTGTCGGTGTTTGAATAATAATTAATTATTTCTGAGCGTATGAATGATTTAAATCTATGCTTAATGTAGGACCTACAGGACTGTTTAATTTGATATTAGTCATACATTCTCGGAGAGCGGCTTTCTGTACATCAGTTGGATTTGATTTTAGTGTCTTGGCTTGATTTTTTGGTCTAATTTTTCGGATTGAACTGAATGAGTGTTGCGGTTGAATTTTTTTATTATGTGGTGAATTCGGTGGTGGGGAATCAGTGTTGTTTTCTGTCTTCGCTGGCAATAATGATGGAAACTCGTTCACCGACACTTGAGTAATTATGCGCTCTAATTTTTTACAAATTAAGGTCTGTCCCTCCTCCGATTTATGCAATGCCATGCCGTACAATGAATCCACCAAATTTTTTAGTTTTATTAATTTGTTTATTTCACTAACATGAGCTTCTTGTGACTGAATGGATGTTACAAGAGCATCACATTGCTCATCAAAGTATGAAGAGGAGGATTTCACAGAAATTGATGTTCCACATAAATTTGAAAGTTGCATACAGGCATGCACGTGTTTACAAAAATTTCCACGGATCAGATAGTCAATGCACTCACATGTGAACTCGTGCAGTATTTACTTGTACTTTATAAGGACCTCATCCTTCTGTACTGGACTTAACGCACCAAACAGTCTCAGACACTTTCATTACCATAGATTCTGAAATATCATTTATGCTGCGTCTGTGACTTTTCATTATTATTTTCAATCTCATCGTTGGCTTATTTTTCATTATTCGTATGATTCTTTTGAACATCATATTTTGACTCAAACGTAGCAGCCTATCTACATTTATCGACCCTCTTGTTCTGACTACCATTAAAATTATAATACTTCATCATCTTGTGAAGAGCTTCTAAAAACACTGTTAGAAATTTATATCAGAATTCTCTGTCACATGTCACTGGAGCTTTATGCTGTTACCTTAACAGAAAATTCTGTTACGGCTTAGAAATTTCTGTTACTGGTAACTGCATAAAGCTCCAGTGACATGTGACAATAAATTCTGTCATGGGCACAGAAATTTCTGTACAGTGTCAGAATTTCACATGAGTGACAAGTAACATGAATTTTAGTTTTTGTAACATTTTGTAAAATTTTGTTTGCAACGTCTATTTTGCCATAATTTCTGACAATTCTAACAAATATACATACATATATACTAGAATTGTTAGAAATTATGGCAAAAGAGTCGTTACATACAAAATTTTCTTTCCTTTTACTAACCTCAGTTTTCGCAAGACGACTAAACTATACACTTATATACTTATACACACCACACTTATACATTTATTTTATTCATACTAACCTTTCACACTGGTTAAAAACACCAAAAGCACATGTGTAAAACACATTCTATGGAAAGCCGGAGACACAACAGCTAATTGCGCGTACCGTTTGCTCTTCGCACTAGTAATCGTATATTTTGTTACCGTAACATAAATTTTTGAAACCTGAGACATAATTTCTGCATTTTATGTCACACATCTGTAATTTTACATTGGAATTAGTAAGTTTATGTTACAGTGCAGTAATTTTATGTTACAATCTCCTAATTTTATGAAAAATTTAGTAAATTTACTACAAAAGTATCATAAATTCATGTTTTACAACAGAAATCTGTAAAATTATGTTACATCTGTAACTGAAAAGTATCAGAAATTTATGAACTTTTCTAACAGTGAACATGTTGGTGTTTAGCCCGAAGCCGAGGCGAAAGCAGTAGGCTCATAGTTCGGGATTTCCAGCATAGTACTGACTAAAATACCTTCCAAAATCTTCAGTTTCAGGATACTAATACTAGATACTTTTTCGACATACATGAACTCTTGAAAAATCTTTTTTAACTTTCTCGAGAAACCTAGGAAAATTATATTTATATAACTTTAAAACAAATAAACAAAGGAACTTGAAAAATAAAAAGTTATTATAACAAATTAAATAGTCCTGCAGGTCCTACATTAAGCATAGATTTAGATCATTCATACGCTCAGAAATAATTAATTATTATTCAAACACCGACAATCTTCTGATTATTAAATTGTAAAATCATACAAATATGTATAAAAATGTATTATGTATAGAAATAAAAAATAATCTCAGCAAAAAGACATTATATTAATTCTGTGGGTTTTATTTATTTATTATTTATTTTTATAAATTAAAATATAAATATTTCTTCAACATGAGATCAATCATACGACATAACAGCGGTCGGGTATATGAGTTTGCTATTTTGCTATTGACTGAATAAAATTTTGCTAAGTTGCCTATCATAAGGTGCAAGGAGCAGTCTGACAAATTTGAAAATAACGCGCGGTCCAGCACGCTCTACGGCTGCAGAGCGCGTGCGCATTTGGGTCGACTGGATGGATCCTCCGCACGGCATCTTGTGTGCAATGAGACGCTCGTGTATTGTACAGAACTTTGGTCTCCTTATGTCTATTCTTCATGAGACCTACCATAAAGAGCGACATAATTAAACCAAACAAGGTATCAACAAGACACAAGTTCTTCACTTGCACTTGCACAACACAAGCAAACAAGATTCAGTACACTTCTTCAGTCTTACGACACACAGTGGGCTAAAGTGAAAAAGTTCGTGACAACATCGTAGAACTTTTGACAGGGATGATCTAGAGGGATGGATTTTTTTTTTTAATTTACAGATGAATAACTACAGAATTGAGGAAAAATACGGAGAACCTGAAAATATAGATATTTTTTACGTTGAAAATCTAGGTTAAATTAAACATTTTTTGACAAAAAGTTGTATCATTGGATACCATGGGCGCTCAGATATTATATTACATATGTTGCACATATATTCTAATAGATTTCGTCATGCCGAATCCAAGGCTGTGTTCGCGAATTGACTGGCAGCACTAGTACTGCCAGTAGTTTTTTTAGGCGTTCGGAAACCGCTGACTACTGCCATTGCTGACAACTGTAGCAAAGATATTATAAACGTAGATGCGGTACATTTTCTGCCATATCGAGGTGCTGCCCTCACCGTACTACGAAGTCGAGCGCTGGTTTTCTCGATCTTTGTACAATATGACATTAAAACGGTAGAAAGATTTTTTTAGGTTAGAAAAGTTTGACATGTATCGCTTCATAAACACCGTACTTCCGAATGTAATAATAAATAGCTCAATGTCTAGGCACCCCGAAAATACATATTTGGAAGAAGTAATGAAAAATTAATAATGACAGAAGCACTGATATTATGGTATAGTATATTACATTACAAGTGGTAGGCGATGGCCTTTTCGTGACAAGTGCAGTGTTTTTAGGACGAGTCGTAGGTGAGGGCACCGAAGGTGCCCGAACCGTAGACGAGTCTAAAAACACTGCACGAGTCAAGAAAAGGGCCTACCACGAGACATGCACGATACTTTTTACAACAAGATCATGAAAAGTGTGAAAAAAACGCTACCTGATCGAACCAACCAACAAACGCGTGACAGCATTCAGAAATAAGGTTATAAAAGCCGGTAGCCTCTCCGCCGCTAGGTGCGCTATAGTTGCTCAAGTCAAAGTTGCGGGAAAATTTAAATTAGATAAATGAAAAATTACTTTTTTATTACAAATTACTAATAAAAGTTTATAGTTTACTCATAAAAAAATGTTATCAGTTTGAAAAGACAAAATTTAATATTTTAAGTACTAATTAGTTTTTATAGCGTATATATTTCTGCACGGTATGTCGCGAGACGAGCGCGCTACAGTTGTGGCTGAAAACATCGACCTATTTCCGTCTTTATCTAACTATCTTCCTGTCACTTATTGTGAAAATGTGGAATGCTTACGAAAAGAGGCCTTTTCGTAAGCATTCCTCATTTCGTACGTTCTTTATTCGCATCGTTCGAAATGCGCCACATTACACACAGATCATAAGTACGAAAACACGCCATTTTCATGATAGTGTTGTAAAAATAAATAAACTGAATTGTCAGAGCAATACCCTCAAAAAGATAATTATGTTTATATTTGAAGGGTCGGGGAACAAAAGGTCCTAACCCCGTTTTTCCAAATTTTTCAGGACGCCAGAAAAACGTTTGTATCTTGCGAGATCACCGAAAAAAATATATTGGACATATGTGATCTATAATCTCCACTCTTGAACGTTGTTCTTTCAAATTTCATGCGAATCCGTCAAATAGTTTTCGATTTATGAGACATCAAAGTTAAGCACGGGCCTAACCCAAGGGGGTACAGGCGAACAAAAGGGCCTAACCCCGAGCAGCAAGCATTCACTCGGCTTAGTGCTGCCTGACCTGCGCTGCAATTCTATGATAAATACTAGCAAATACAATAATAATTTTTCATTAAATATGTTTGTTAAGTTGTGAACAATTAATTATTTATTGTCTAGTATATTTTTCTGAGCCTGATGAGTGATACTTTATTTTTGTTAAATTATTATTGATTTTGCTATCGTTTATTGTTATTGCTGTTGAAAATGATAATGAGTTTTGTGATTAAGGTTCAGATATTCGGAAAACAATGAATTTGCGCTATTTTTATATTTTTAAAAATAATCGAATTGGACTGTATTTTTGGAATATAATTTTTTTAAAGATTATCATACTTACCTCAAGACACATCACGGTAAAAACAAAACTGAAAAAAAATTGAATAACACATGTTGAATTTTAACCATCACTTTGTCATTAAGCTGTTTTTGTTATTTAGTGATATAGGTATATAAATCATGTACCCCAACAAAAATCATTCAGACACATTTATTTTTCCAACTGCAACAAATTTTTTTAATATTGACGATGCTCGACCGGAATGAATTCAATCATTCGAGGAGATCGTCTTTTTTTTCTCCACGGAAAGTTCTTTCGGTGTCACTTGCATCAAAAGAATCTTGTCAAAATCCGCGATGGTTTTTCCTGTGAAAGTAACAAAAAATGCACACGATTTGTATACACTGGTAGAAAAATATTTTTTCAAAACAATGACGACAGTGAAAAGAACAGGCACCCTCTAAATTTTTTCGAGTGAAAGATTCACTCAATATGAGTGAAAATCTAGCTTCAGTGAAAATGTCACTCTAAATGAGTGAAAATCCACTCATTCCAGAGTAATATTTCACTTTCAAACATGAGTGGATTGCACTTATTTTTAAGCGTGAAATATCACTCTAAACAAAGTGGAAGTTTAATCATTTAGAGCAAAATTTCCACTCGAGCTCGTTTCGCAGGATTTTCACTTGAATGCTGTTTTTTTTCTTGAAGTACACCTTTTCAAAAGTATCCAGTAAAATTGTTGACCAAAAATATGAACATTTGAAAATGTTATCGTGATTTATGTAAAAAATATTGATATTGATTAAGAGAAATTGATCCCAAAACGATTCTTTATTCATCAGAATTTTTTGGAATTTTTGGAATGATACCCGTTTCAATATTTCTGTATATCCACGATTTTTCGTGAAGATGCATCATCGTTAAAATTGTCCGATTAAGATTTTTTTTACTGACATCGACAACGGGAGGATTTTTCGCACGTACGAGTTTTCCCTTTGCCTCCACGTACTCGAAGCCCTGACGCCGCATATCGCGACGCTCGGCTGGCTTCCGCGGCATACTGCACCAATTTCTCACCTAGATAAAATATCAAAATGACCGTGAGACTTTACTCAACAAACGCCCGTTTGAAATTTTTCGAATTTCTATCACTAAACAAAATTAGAAACAAAAAGACAAACAATGTTTACTCATCTTGCTCTTCTTGTCGATCAACACTTGCAACAGATGATGTAAAATCGATAATAGCGACCGCGATTAGTTCCTCCAAAGCCTTTGACACATCCTAGTCACGCTAAATGGCACCACATACCTATATAGTGGCAATAAACCTAGACAAACCGAATGAAAAAATCGTTTTTCCAATAAGGTGCAATGTGGGGTAAGGCCCTTTTGTTCGCTCGGCACCCCTTGGGTTAGGACCTTGACTGACTTTGATGAATTTTTAAAATATGAAAAAAATTTTTTTTAAATTTTTAGTTTACATCCTTGAAACGGCGTTTGTTTAAGGAGTCCAAAAATGTGTAAAAGTCAATTTCGAAAAATGTGTGGGTTAGGCCCTTTTGTTCCCCGACCCTTCATTTGTTCAATTTTATAATTTCTAATACGTTCACTTTTTTCTATGAATGATAGATTTTATAGAATTTTTTCAGATCTGATATTTGAGACAGGTTTTTTGCACATAGTATTTTTTTTTAAATGTTAAAAAACGTTTTCTCGAAAATCGAGATTTTAATTTAAAAAAAAAACTAAACACAAATTTCGAGATAAGCCAGTGCTGAAAAAGTTTTTCTTTGATAAATATATGTTTAAATTGAAATAATCAAATATTTATTCCAGCGAAAAAACTGGTTTAATGTTTAAAGTTTTTAAAAATTACAGTTTAAATTTAAAATAACAATAAAAAAAATATATTACTGGATAAAAAATTTTGGTTGAAAATTTACATAGTATTTTTTTTTAAATTATAAACGCGCCCGTGTTTTTACATTAATTTGTTCATACAATTTTTGTACAATTTTAATTTTAAATTCAAACAATAATTTTTAAAAACTTTAAATATTAAACAAAAATTTCTTTGATAAAAATATTTTATTATCGTATTTTTGATAAATAAATAATATTTATTAAGAAACAATTTTTTAAATATTTAAATGCAATATTGCGTCAGACATTTAACATGAAAATGAAAATTCAAATCATAAAATTTTGTAATTTTAACTTTAGATTTGAAATCGACGACATACAAAAACCCCAAGTAGCGATTTTTAATTAAATCGGTTATATTGTCACAATGACCTTCCGCCATATTGGATCCTTCATTTTGAATTTTGACTCTAGATTCGAAATCAGGGACGCGACCCCCCCCCCCCCCAAGTAATTTGCAGTCATATCGGCTCGGTCTTACAATTTTGGTCCGCCATATTGGACCCGCCATTTGAAATTTTGACATTTTTACTTTGTATTCCAATTCGGCGACCCCAAAACCCCTTTCATACGACAAATAATCAAATTTATATTCGTGGAAATCTTTCATGCGATGAAGGTGCAGAATAGATCATTCAATTGCATTTTTCTTACAAAGAGGAAGTCCTAGGTTTATTTAAAGCCCATATTTGGATTCAGCATGACAACATCTATTTGAATATATGTGTAACATATGTAATATAATATCTGAGCGCCCATGATAACCAATAATACAACTTTTTGTCGAAAAATGTCAAATTTAACCTAGATTTTCAAGGTAATATATATATATATATATATATATATATATTTAGCTTCTCCGTATTTTTCTCTATTCTGTAGTTATTTATCTGTAAATCTCAAAAAAATTCATCCCTCTAGTTCATCCCTGTCAAAAGTTCTACGATTTTGGAACTTTTTCACTTTAGCCCACTGTGCGACAACTTGTTTTGTTCCACCATGAGAAAGGGAAGAGAAATTAATTATCGGAATTGTTCCTCTTCTTTCTTTTCTTGTCTTGTTATAACTCTGCCCGCGTATTTTGAAGCATTGATCCCAAGTTTTCGATTTAACTTATACCAGCGCCTCTTACTAGTTTTATAGTAAATTTGCAATAGTATCCATTAAATGGAATTCTATATAGGGACCATCCATATACCACGTGGATAGTTTAGGGGGGGGGGGGGTTTGAAAAAATTTAACGCTTGTCCACACGGGGGCGGGGGGGGGGGGGCTAGAAACCACGTGGACACACGTTCCCCCTAATCTGCGAAAAGTATACTGAAATGAGACAAAGTATACTCGAGGTACACTCGAATTTTTACATTTTCATATCAATGAGAAGGTATTGGTTTTATGTGAAAAATGACTTTCGCGATTCCATTAAATGTCGACGTCTTGAGGCCTGAGTCAGAAGAAATAGTTTTTACGTCGGTAGCTGTCAGTCTGTCGTTGTTGTTGTCATCGTTGTCTTCGTTGTCGCTGTATATCTGAAAATTTTTGAAAGACTACTCGGAATGGATTGTGCTTTGGCACAATTTTTAAGGGTATAAAAAGAAAGACGAGGTTGTTAGCCAGCTATTTTGGATAAAAATTCAAAAAGTCGGAGCATTTTGGAAACTTTGGAAACCATTTTTTCCAATATTTAAAAATTCTATGGACCGCTTTTTATAGTACTCGGAAAGTTGATCAATTTATCCTCACAACTTTTTTCGATAAGAAGAAAATTATCAGAGTTATTGCATTTTAAAAATTCAAAAAACAAACGAAAATGACAATTTTAAGCCAAACAACGCACGATATGAAAAAAAGTCATGGGGAAAAAAATTTTGCTTTTTGAAATCCCTACAAGATTGTCAGAAGAACTTTTTGAATTTTCATGAACATAAAGTAGAAAAGTTAGCATTTTTGACAAAACAAGTGCGAAGCACGAGATACGTGATGAGAATGTGTTCGTTCAAGCCGAAGGAGCTTTAACAAAAGAGAATTCACAATCACCAAATGACAGTTGTCGATGCTTTGACCTTTAACTTTAAAAGACCTGTGCACAAATGTGGGGAAATACAAATTAAAGTTTTTAAGAACAAAGGAACGGTCTAAAAGTAAAATATTTTAGAATAACTCTCTTAATACTCTTTGAGGACCAAAATCCTTATGGACGTTTGTCAGAAATAAATTTTCTTAATTTTTATGTGTCTTATTCTGTGTGAAAATAGCACGAAAATAGTGTTTTTAAAAAATCCATTTCAAAGTTTACAACCAAATAAACAATCTCTCAAAAGATGTTTGGGGCATATCAAACATTGCTTTCAATGTTTGAAACTTTTTTAATTCAAAACAAATATTAATTAAGATTTTCAGATTTATAAGAAAAGTAAGAGTAATAATGTTGCTTGAAAACAACACAGTTTAACCAGCTAAATATTAAATTTTATACAGGCATCAATGCATCTCTAAAAAGGTTTTCCAATAAGAAATGCACAAGAGGGTGGGTCGAAAATAACAAATTCTGGGATTCGAAATCACTACAATAAGAAAAATTAGCATATTGGGATCCTAAAAAAGTAAATAATTAATTTGGAATCGATAGCCATGCAGCTTGATTACATATCTGAATGTCAAAAAAGTCTTTCCAATTTTTTTGCGGATTTTAATAAATTATTTTCTAAGAGATAATTCCAGTTTGATTCACCCCTTTTTTCGGAAAAAAATCCTTAACACCTTTGTAAATTCCCGAAGAATTTTAAAAATTTTGATTATGGTATTTAATGAAAATATCTTGGTAACTTGCGGTTTAAAACACTTCTGAACCTATATGCAGGTTTTTTCAGCATATAAATACACACTGGAAAAAAATCGACAAGAACCAGGAATCGAAAGTAAAAATACAGCGAAGTTTTGAAATTCTGATTTTGGTATCAATTGAAATTATCTTTATAAATTGTTGTTTAATATTTTTTTCTGCGCATGTGTGGGCCTTTTTAGGATAGAAATACAGAAGAAACAATTGTAAGAAATACCAAATGTCAAATTTTGAAAATTTACTGTAATTTAAATTTCGATACCTCGGTCTTGCCAATTTTTTTAGTGTATTTTGGTGGTCCTATTTACACAGGTGTTCAGAATTTTTTCCGAAAATAGGGGTGAATTAAATAGGAATAATTAAATCGTTATATAATAATATATGAATTGATAAAATATAAAAAATATAATAAATTAAACAATCAAATAGGAATAAAAGGAGCCCCGGTGTAAGTCGTTCCTATAGAATTTCACTGGGCTCAATTCGTTGATAAGGGGTCCAAGGGGCCGAGAGAGAGGCCAATAATATCTGTATTTTCATGAAATATGTCCACGTGGACAGAGTATGGGGGGGCGGAGCTGTTCGTAAAGATTCCACGGCTGTCCACGAGGGGAGAGGGGGGGCGGCCCCAAAAAGTGTTGAAAAATTGTCCAAGTGGTATATGGATGGCCCCATATTTTTTTTTTAAATATTTTTAAAATTATTCATAACAATATTCAAATGCATATGATATATTTAACATATAAACTTCTTTTATAGGTATTGAAACTTTTAAATTTTTTAAATGAAATGGAATACAAATATTCACTTATTATATAATCTAAGTAAATATATATTTTACGAAGAAAAGGACAATGATTAAAAACTATAAATATTTTGGTTGAAAAAGTATATATATATAGATATATATATACATATAGTTAAAAGTTTGTCATAAGGACAACCGCAGGATTTCGCCGGGAGCGGGTGCTAATCTGAAAAATTGCACCCGCTCCCAGCGAAATCGCGGTAAAATTTCAGCTGTAACCACGTCTCACGACCGTGAGATAGGTGGTTACAGTCTGCGACGAACTCAATACGATGGTCCGGCAAAAGTCTCGTGCACCCTGAGGACACGGAGCGACCCAAGGACGACCGCCTTCTGCATTTTCCCCGCAAGTGTCTCAGCATTTTTTTGACACGCAGGGATGCTTTTCAGGCTATTAACCAGTGAAACCTTGGCACTTCCAAGAGCGCCGATGATCAAGACGATTAGCTTAACAGAATATTCCGGGTATAACCGTCGCAACTCCCTTATAAGGTCTTTATACCTCTCTTTCTTTTCTTTCTCCTTGGCTGTGACGTTTTTGTCAGCTGATGCCGAAAATTCGATAACGAACATGGTTCGTTTCTCGAAGTCAAGGAGAACTATGTCAGGCCTCGAGTGCGCAACAGAAACAATTGTCGAGAATATGAAGTTCCAGTATATGCGGCACTTCTCATTTTCGACAATTGACTCTATTTCTCTAGGAGCGTTTAGCGGAGAGGTATTTGGGCTAATGCCATAAGAGTGACAGAGATGGTAATAAAGCGCACCGTCTTGACATGCCAAAATGAAGCCCTCCGTGCCCGACTTCAATCCGGGTGATCTAAGGAAAGCAAACGTTAGCTCATACGACATCGACTGATCTTCCACATTTCTGTGGAAGATGCCGTGCATCCTCTTGTCGAGGAGCTGTTCGTGGAAGTTTTTGTCCTGTGCTTTCTTAATCCGGGCCTTCAGGAGTGAGTATTCAATATGGATAAGATTTGATGCATTTTGCTCACCCCTAATATTGAAGTCAAGGCCGAGTGTTTCAGCAGCCTCCTCCGCTGCTTTGTACAGAAACGCCCCTTTTCCCACTTCTTCGTGTTTCCTGACCATTTTAAGAAGAGGGTCTTGTCCATTTGCAACTATATGTGCTGTACCCAGAATGAGTCTGTTGTGAAGACATTCAAGATTCAGTATTCCGCGACCACCTAGGCGGCGTGAGATGTAAAGTCGCGGAACAGAAGACTTAAGGTGCATGCTCTTGTTCATGTGCAAAACCTTTCGCGTTCCGATATCAAGGGATCTGAGCTCGTCCTTCGTCCATGGAACCACTCCAAATGAATAGAGTACTACCGGGACGGCAAGCATGTTCGTTGCAGATACTTTGTTTCTCGCCGACAGTTCGGAAGACCAAATCTGCCGGATGAGACGTTTGTATCTGCATCGGAGTGTATCCTTTATAGATGTCGCGTCCTGAATGCGGCTCTGTGGCACGCCCAGGTATGTATAGGTCTCTCCAGCGCAAAGGTGTCGTATAGCGCTTCTGTCAACGAGCTCAGGATCTTCGGGGATGCCATTAAGTTTTCCTTTCTTCAAATTAACCTTGGCGCATTTCTCTAACCCGAATTCCATTCCAATCTCTTGAGTGTACTCTTTGACAATTTTCAGAGCTAGATGTAGTTTCTCTTGATTCCTAGCATAGATCTTAAGATCATCCATGTAAAATACATGAGTGACCTTATGCTTTCGGTTTCCAGGTTTTCCGCAGAGATACCCTTCGGAATGGCGAAGTGCGAGAGATAGTGGCAATAATGTGAGGCAAAAGAGGAGAGGGCTCATGGTGTCGCCCTGAAATACACCTCTCTGAAAGGTGATACTGTTAGTGATCACACGATGTTTTCCAGATGAGATAGTAAATCTGGTTTTCCAAAGGGGCATTAATGTCTCTATGCACCTCACGATGTGTGGATGAACCTTTAGGCTTTCTAACAGACAGATGATAAGTCTATGGGAGGTTGAATCGAAAGCTTTCCGGTAATCAATCCAGGCCATCGATAGAAATCGCTGATAGTATGCTGCGTCTTTACAGACACATCTATCGATGAGCAAGTTCTCCCGACATCCCGCTACGCTTTTCTTTGAGCCACGTTGTTCATACATCTCTCGCCATACAGGTCCAATTGTCCGAACAATCCTATCATTTAGGATAGCTGTGAAGATCTTATACAGTGTGTTCAGACAAGTTATTGGCCTGTAATTCTTAGGGTCAGCTAAGTAGCCCGTCTTCGACAGGAGCACTGTGCGCCCTTCCACCAACCACCCCGGAATAGGCTCTTCCGACTTTAGATATGAGGTAAAAATTCGGGCCAGATGGTGGTGGGTTGAAGGAAACTTCTTCCACCAGAAGGTCTTGATGCCATCTGGTCCCGGAGCGGAATAGTTCCTCATGCCTCTTAATACGTTTTTCACCTCCTCGGTAGTGATAGGTGGGCGATCCTCCTCAGCTGTGATGAGGGCATTGCACAGCTCCTTGAAGCTGTTTATGTTCTTTGAGCCTTCTTTAAGTGGATGTTGGACTTCGTAGACTTCTCTCCAAAATGCTTCGACCTCCTCTGGTTTGGGCGGATGGTCGACAGTAACTGGAGGGTCTTGGAAGAGTCGAGATGGGTCAGACGAAAACTGTTGATTTTCTCTGACCCACCTCTCTCTCCGCTCTAGACTTCTCCTAGCGTCAGATAGTACTCGTATTCTGTCAACAATATGCTGCCTGATGGTCAGTAGCTTTGACTTGTTGATTGTGTGATGACGGATCCGCAGTTCGCGCGTGAACTGTCGAACCTTGGCAGTGAAAGTCCTGCCAGATGTTATGTAGTCAATCACACACTGAATGCGGGACGCGTACTGTCTTGCCCAGCCTATCTTTGTGCTAAGTTGATGCATTCGTCTTTTGGTCTTATGATCAACCGTTGGTTTTGTTTTACGGTTTGCATCTGCCAAAGTTCTCGCTGCATTGTACACACTACAATTGATAGTCCAGAGGTCGGATTCTTCGGAAAAATCTCCACGAAGCTCATCATCCAGTTCAGTCAGATCTTTGGGCTTGGGAGAAACCTGAATGTTGATGTTTCTCCGGGTCTTGAAGCATCGTTCTCCCTCTATTGGATGCCTGTTCGAGGCTGGTCTCAGTGTCGCCTCTCTTTCTCTGTTGCCGGCTTGTTCTGGCTGCGGTTGTGTAGGCGCTCCGCTTATATAACCCCTTTTCCGGAGGTCCTCGGCACGGTTTCGCAGCCGTTTTTGCGAAAAATCCGAGAGCTCTGGGTGTTTATCGCACCACAGAGCATGCAGTCGCGCCATGTAACCTTTTCGTTCAGGGGCCATACTGGTATCATAGCACTCCAGCAGGTCGTCCCTGAGTCGATCCGTCCACTCAAAAGTAACGATATTCCGCCGGTCAATCGCATTGACTCCGTCTTGATTGGCTCCCCCAACTCTAGGGTAGTCGGCATTGTTGTCCGACCCATTGTCGGGAGCCCTGCGCGTTCGATTGTTTTGAACCGCACTTCCTACAACTATGTTTGGTGTTGTCATTGTTGTTCCCACGAGCAGCTAGGGAAAAGGGTTAGTCCATCCTTGTAGAGCCCCGCGTGCAAGGATAAGGCTGATACTCTGAGAGGTCGCCCGGTATCCCAGAGTCACCGTTTGAGACACCACACCCAGGTGCCATTCAGCTTTCGGCACGGTTGTTACGCCTCCGCTTGGGGGTTATTCCTTCGGGACCATCCCTGGACAATTGTCCGCGACTGCTTATTAATTATTGTAACCATATTCAGCAGAAACCCTTGGTACAGGGACCCTCTATCCGCAACCCGAGGACGCGTCCGGTGGCTTTGTCATAGGCCCTTCGGTTCGAATCCCAAGGAAT
>CAKNYM010046538.1:10269-40457 GCA_932195095.1 Andricus curvator
TTTAGAACATTGTTGAATGAAGTTCCTAGTTTCAAAAGAATCAACTACTACACTTTTGAAAGAAGCGTCCAGTGTCAAAAGAAGTTCCTTGTAGGTTATTAAAAGAAGCGTCCAGTGTTGAAGGAAGCGTCTAGAATACTTGAAAAGAAGTTCCCAGTTTCGAAAGAGGCAACTATTATACTTTTGAATGAAGCGTCCAGTGTCGGAAGAAGAAACTATCACTCTGTTTACAAAAGCGTCCAATGTCGAAACAACCACCTAGTATCGAAATAACCACCTAGTGTCAAAAGATGCATCTAGAAAACTGTGGAAAGAAGTTCTTAGTTATTGAAAATGCAGCTAGAATACTTCTAAAAGAAGCGTCTTCTACACTGTAGAAAAAAGTGCCTAGTTTCGGAAGAAGCCACTAATATACTGTTGAAAGAAGAGTCCAGTGTCAAAATAACCGCCTAGTACATTGTTGAAAGAAGCGTCCAGTGCCGAAAGAAGCAACTAGTTCGCCGTCAAAAGAAACTCCTAGAACATTATTAAATGAAATACCCAGTTTTGAAAGAAGCATCTAGCATCTAGTACACTGTTGAAAGAAGTTCCTATTTTCTAAAGAAGAACTAGTACACTTTTGGAAGAAGCGTCCAGTCTCAAAAGAAGAAACTGGTACACTGTTTAAAAACGCGTCCTGTATCAAAAGAAGCACCCAGTGTCCAAAAATCGTAAAGTATATTTTTGAATGAAGCATCCTGTGTCAAACTAGGAACTATTAAGCTGTTGACAAAAGCATCCAGTGTCAAAAGAAGCGCCTAGAACGTTGTTAAATAAAGTACCCAGTGTCGAAAAAAGCATCTAGCACACTCTCGAAAAAACCACCTAGAACTGAAAGAAGCAGCTACTACACTTTTGAAAGAAGCGTCCAGTTTCAAAAGAAGTAACCCACATCAATTAAAAAAAAAGAGTAAATAAGACTACAATAGCCTCTTTTCTGAAATAAACTCGCAGCATCCTTGGGTCGATCAAGAAGAGAAATCTTGGAGAACGTTACATAGTCGGGTAGGCGTGGGTACCTCTAAGTATAAAGTACTCTCAGTGAGTACCTTGGTACTTGAACGGGAGAAGCATGGAGTCCTTCGGGAGTATCTTTTTGCCACGACGGACTCGGGAATGTCATCCAATGAGGGTGAAGTAAAGGGAAAACAAGTAAAATAATGATAAAAGGCGGAGCTCACAGCGTGATTTGATTGGTCGAGATATCGCAGGCGTTCGAGTCAACGCGGGAAGAAGAGGGGATTTTCCTCTCTTCCCTCTTTCTCTTTTCCTCTCACAGCATCACTGCATCCTTCCACCGCCTCGTGGTAGCACTCCCGCCATGTAGTCGGTCTCTCTCTCTTTCTCTCTCACCCTTCGTCCCACTGTCGCCACACGGTCACCCACTACTTTTCCATCTCACTCATCTATCCACACACGTCCACTTGAGCCTTTATCGTCTTCTTCGCGGGCTCAGGGTCCAAGAGATCGTGTCCTGACTCTGATGGGATGGTGGATCTTCTCTCTCTCTTTCTTTCTCTCGGAGAGGAAAATACTTATAGCGTAAGAGAGAGAGAAAGAAAGAGAGGGGAACTCAAACTAACATAAGTGGCGTTACTTTGTTTCAGTAATATCGAATCCAATTGAAATTTACCTGGACCACCTGGTTCTCCAGGTAATTCTCAAAAGATTTGTGACGAATTTGCTGCGATTTGAAAATTTGTTTTTTATCATGTTCTCGAGAAAATATTGACTAGGATCATCCACAAATACAAATACAAGATATGTGAGAAATTTTTCACTGAATAGTGGATTTTTTAACCAGAAGGATAATTTTCTGAAAAAAAAAATTTCGACTAAAAAAGATCAATGTAAATCAGCAAGGTGAATTTTCAACCAAGAAGATTAATTTTCTACTAAGAAAGACGAATTTTCAATAAGAAAGTTTAGTTTTTAAACGAAAATGGAATAGTTGAATTTTCTTAGTTAAAAATAGTAATTTGCAACTAAAAATCAAACAAATTTTCAACACAATAGTTCCATTTTCTACCAAAAGGATAAATTCTCTACAAAAAGACGAATTTTCAACTAGAAAGACAAATTTTCAATATAAGACATTAATTTTTAACTGAAAAATATAAATTTAAAATTGAATAATAACGATATTTTCACTAAAATGGCTAAATTTTGAGCCAAGAAGATGGGTTTTAAACCATGAAAATTCCTTTTTTACGAACAAGGACGAATTTTCAATAAGAAAGATAAGCTTTCAACCAAAAATGGAATAGTTTAATTCTCAGTTAAAAATAGTAATTTTCAAGCAAAAACAAAACAAATTTTCAACAAAGTATACAATTTTCAACACAATATACAATTTTCAAGAAAAACTATGAATTTTGAAACAAAAAAGATGAATTTTCAACAAAATACATAAATTTTCAACTGAAAAGATAAATTTTTAACAGAAAAAAGGAAATTTTCAACCAAAAACCAACAAATCTTTAACAAAATAGGCAAATTTACAACCGAATTAACAACAATCAGGATGACTTTTTCAACAAAAAGATGATTTTTTTTAATACAAGAATTTTCAACCAAATATTTGAATACGCATCTAAAAAGAAAATTTCAACCAAAGACGGAATAGTTAAATTTTCAGTAAAAAATTTATTTCCTACGAGAAAAAATAAATAAATTTGTCACAAAAAAGTTCAGTTTTTAACTGTCTGGTTTAAACTTTGTCTTTTTGGCTTAAATATTTAACTATTTGGTTGAAAATTCAACTATATGGACAAAAATTCAAATTAAAAAAAAAAAATTCATCCTAGTTTGTAAAAAAGTTTTTGGTTGAAAACTTATTTTGGTTGACAATTCATTTTTTGTTGCTCTTAAGAATTCTATTATGTTGATAGAAAATTCAAACATTTCGTTGAAAGTAATGTTGTTATTGAAAAATTCATATTTTTCTGGATGGAAATTTAATTTATTTTTTGGTTTATATACCAATTATTACATTTTTTGTTTTTAATTTATCTTTTTTTATTAAACTAAATCCTTTTGGGTTTCAAATTAAAATACATTTTGTTTAAAATATCAATTATTATAATTTTTACTGGGAATTGATCTTTTCGATCGAAAGTTATTATTTTTTTACCTGAAAATTTAACTATTCCATTTTTGGGTGAAAATTTATCTTCTTTATTTGAAAATTCACCTATTTGCATGTAAATGTACCTATTTTAATTGCAAATTCAACTATTTTGTTGAAATTTTAATTGCTTTGCTTATAATTCTACTATTTGTTTGAAAAGCCATCTTTTTCGTGAAAAATGTAACTTTTTGTTAAAAATTAGTCTTTTTGGATTGAAGATTCTACTATTGAGTTGAAAATGTAACTATTTTTTTTAATTCAACTGCTTTGTTGAAAATTCGACTTTTTTGTTAAAAATTAATTTTGTCATTTTAAAATTTAATAATAATTAAACGACTTCTGGTAGAAAATAATTCTTATTGGTTAAAAATTCATTTTTGTACGTTAAAAACGCGTTACGTTAAAAATTAAAAAATTCAATGTTCTACTAAAAGATTTATTTTTCTGGCTTGAAAATTTAAACGTTCAGATGAAAATGTAACTGTTCTTGTTTAAAGTTTAATCTTCTTGTTTGAAAATTCTACAATTTGGTTAAAAATCCATCCACATCGGTTGAGAATGCAACTATTTTGTTAAGAATTTAATTATTTTGATAAAAATTCAACTATTTGGTTAAAATTTTAACAATTTTGTGGATAATTTGCCTTTTAGGGTTGTAAATTCATCTATTTTGGTGAGAAATCTTTTTTGGTTGAAAATTCATCTCTTCTGGTAAAAAGACTTTTTTGGTTAAAAATTCAACTGTCTTCGAAAAAATTCATCTTTTTGGCTTGAAAATGTAACTATTTTGTTCGAGTTCAACTATTTTGTTGAAAATTTGTCTTTTAGGGTTGAAGATTTCCCTGTTTTGGTGAAAAATCTTTTTTTGTTGAAAATTCAACTGTCTTGGAGAAAAAATCGTATTTTTAGCTTTAAAATTCACTTATTCAGTTGAAACTTCAACTAATTCATTAAAAAATTTGTCTTCTACGGTTGAAAATTCCCCTCTTTTGATAGACAACTTTTTTTGTTGAAAATTCATCTCGTGTGCTAGAAAATCTTTTCTGGTTGAAAATTCAGCTGCCTGCGAAAAAATTGGTCTTTTTGGCTTGAAAATTTAACTATTTTATTATAACTTAAAGTGTTTGTTGAAAATACGTCTTTCAGGGTTTAATAATTCCCTGTTTTGGTGAAAAATATTTTTTTGTTGAGAATTCATCTCTTTTGGTACAAAATCTTTTTTGGTTTAAAATTCATCTCGTCTGGTAGAAACCCTTTATGGGATGAAAACTGAACTGTCTACGAAAAAAATCATCTTTTTGACTTGAAAATGTAACTATATAGTTCAAGTTCATCTATTTTGTTAAAAATTTGTCTTTTAGGTTTCAAGATTTTCCTGTTTTGGTGAAAAATCTTCTTTTTTTTTTGAAAATTCATCTCGTTTGGTACAAAATATTTTCTTTTTGTTGGAAAGTCTTTGAAAAAAATTCGTCTTTTTGGCTTGAAAATTGACCTATTTGGTCAAAACTTCAACTAATCCATTAAAATATTTTCTGATTGAAAATTTAACTGTCTTTGGAAAAAAAGTCTTTTTGGCTTAAAAATTTACCGATTAGGTTAAAACTTCAAAAATCGTGTTGAAAATTCTTCTTTTAGAGCTTCAACTTCAACTATTTGGTTGAAATTTCAACTATTTTGTTGCAAATTATATTTTTAGCGTTAAAAATTTACCCCTTTTGATAGAAAATTTTAGTTCATTACATTATCACGTTGGCAACTGGCAATTTAACTCACTAGAATCGTAAGAAAATCCTGAATTGAATAGAAATTGGTGGTTTTTGTTTATAAATTCGATCATTTGATTGTCCAGATGATTGTATATGAGGATCCACATGGTGGGTATATTCGACATGATTTCGTTACTATGAACGAGATTCTGTGGTATGTTCCGGATGACAGTGATGAGTAGATGATGATGCAGATGATGGTTTATGTTCCAGGCGATTTTGGATGATGTTCCAGATCATTTTGGATTATAGGACATGTTTTATATGATATTGGATTATGATCCAGGTGGTGGAGTATGTTATAGATGATTTTGGATAATGCTAGTGGATTCACTAGCATTTGATTGTCCAGATCATTCTAGATAATGATCCACATGATGGGTATATTTCAGATGATAGTGGATGATGATCCAGTTAGTCAACTATCTTCTAGATAGTTTGGGATGATGCCGTATGTTCCATATTATTGTGGATGATGTTAGAAATTATCGTAGATGATGTTCCAGATGATTGTGGATGATTTTCCAGATCATTTTGTATTATAGGGTATTTCCGAATTGATATTGGATTATGATCCAAGTAGGGTATGTTACAGATGATTTCGTATTATGATCCAAATGGGGTAGTGTGATCAAAATAAAAGTGAATGATAATACAGATGGTGGGCTATGTTCCAGATGATTTTTGATAATTTCCAGATCCTTTGGATTACAGGGTATGTTTCAAATTATATTGGGTTATGATCAATGTTGTGGCGTATGTTATAAATGATTTTGGATGATGATAATGGATTGATCTTCTAATTTTTATTCACTATAAGTGAAATTAGGTGGTCAGACTGTAGAACCCAGTGACTTTCAAGGCTCAAGAAGCAATACATCTCGGGTACCTCGACCTTTATATCCTCTTCCGTAGAAATGTTTTGCTGTTGTTGGATTGTAGCGTATGTTCAAGATGATATTGGATATATTATTTATATATACGTTATATATATATATATATATATATATATATATATATATATATTCTTTTTCAACAAAATATTTGAACTTGATCTATATTGTAACATTTTGAAGCCAAAAAGACGATTTTTTTCGTAGACAGATTAATTTTCATTCAAAAAAGAGTTTCTACAAAAAGCGATTAATTCTCAGCTATAGAAGAATAAATTTCAACACAATAGTTCAAGTATTAACCTAATAAGTACATTTTTAAGCCAAACAAACGAATTTTGTCAGACTGTTGAATTTTCAACAAAAAAATATTTTGTACCAAAAGAGATGAATTTTGAACAAAAAGAAGAGATTGTTTGCTTTCAACAAAATAGTTAAAATTCAACTGTATTTTTTTGTTCTTTTGAAAATTCGATTATTTGATTGTCCTCATGATTGAAGATGATGATCCACATGGTGAGTATATTCCAGATGATAGTGGATGATGATCCCAATAATGAAGTATGTTCTACATAGTTTGGTATGGTGGAATATGTTTCGGATGGTTCTGGATAATGTTTCAGATAATTTTGGATTATGTGGTATATTCCAGATGATATTAGATAATGATACAGGTGGTGGCTTATGTTGCAGATAATTTTGGATGATGTTCCAAATAATTTTGATTGATAGGGTATGTTCCAAATGATATTGGATTATGATCCAAGTGGTGGAGAATGTTACAGACAATTTTTGATGATGATAAAGAATGACCTCCTACCTCTGGTACATCAACCGGTATATCTCTTTTAGTAGAAATTTGTTATTGTCTAAATGCAAACGTTCAGTTGGAAAAATCTCTTTTGGTTGTGGATTCAACTTTTTTGTTTAAAATCCGTCCTTCTTTGTTGAAAATTCTTCTTTGTATTCTGCAAATGTATGAAAAACACCTTACCTGATTTGTGGATGACCCTCTAGCCTCTCGATTAAATAAAACGTCATGTGGAATTGTGTATAAAAGCTAATTAAATGAAAGCTTCTGATTTCTTTCCACTATTAGGGAAATTATGTGGTCAGAGTGTAGAACCCAGTGATTTTAGAGCCTCGAGAAGCAATAAACCTCTGGTGCCTCGATCTTCATGTCTCCTATGGTAGATATGTTTTCTTGTTCACAATACAACTGTTTCATTGAAAATAATCTGTTTTGGTTAAGGAATTCATCTATTTTGTTGTAAGTTTGTCGTTGTTTTAAGATTCAAATGTCTTTTTTGTTTCTTTGAAAATTCGATTATTTGATTGTCCTCACGATTGAAGATGATCATCCGTATAGTGGGTATATTCCAGATGATAGTAGATGATGATCCCAATAATGAAATTTGTTCTAAATAGTTTGGGATGGTGGAATATGTTTCGGATGATTCTGGATGATGTTCCAAATAATTTTGGATTATGTTGTATATTGCAGACGATATTGGATTATGATACAGATGGTGGCTTATGTTGCTGATGATTTTGTACTATTATCCATATTGTGTAGTATGTTTCAGACGATAGGGGATGATAATGCAGATGATGGGCTATGTTCCAGATGATTTTGTATGATGTTCCAAATCATTTTGATTTATCGAGTATGTTCCAGATGATATTGTATTATGATCCGGGTGGTATTACAGACGATATTTGATGATGATAAAGAATGACCTCCTACTGTGGTGTATCAACCCGTATATCTCTCTTGGTAGAAATTTGTTATTGTTCAAAATGCAACATTCCTGTTGGGGAAATCTCTTTTGGTTGTGGATTCAACTTTTTTGTTTAAAATCCGTCCTTCTTTGTTGAAAATTCTTCTTTGTATTCTGCAAATGTAAGAAAAACACCTTGCCTGATTTGTGGATGCCCCTCTAGCCTCTCGATTTAATGAAACGTCATGTGGAATAGTGTATAAAAGCTAATAAAATAAAAGCTCCTAATTTGTATCCGCTACGAGTGGAAGTGGGTGGTCAGAGGGCAGAACCCAGCGACTCTCCAGGCTCGAGAAGCGATAAATCTCTGGTAGCCCGTATATCTTTGTGGTCAGGGTTGAAGGGGAAGGTGGAGGCAATATAGGTAATGTTCTGGCTGGCTACTTAACAAATTGCTACAAATTGCGGCGAGCATTTAGTCGTGGATGGCGAATCTGTGGTCTGCCGCCCTTTTCTCTTGTATATTTTGGTAGGGGTGGCTTCCTAGTTTCCAGTGGTCGCTGGCCACATGTTGTTCCCATATGTCCACCGAAACCACCCCTGCCCTGGTCGGGCGTACCGATGTAGACAAATCTTGCCGAATTCGCGTGTTGGTACTTCACCGGAGAAGATTAAATCGGAAGAAGGGGATGAACTCGAGACAAAGAGGAAACGATCTTTTCCTGGAGGATGAAGGGGGAAAGTTGGAAGAGATGGAAGAGATGGTCGTAAACGAAATGGGATGTTGGGTTGGTTTTGACTGGACGTTTACCCTGGTTTACCCCATCGGATTATTTTGGGGTATGTTTGTTTACTTCGAAAATCGCAGGCGGATACTGAGAAGCGAAGGGATCACCAATTCATTTTCATTTCTATCAGGGATCCTCACATATGCGACCTCCGATTAATCGAATCGTTTCCACTTCGTCACTCCTTAATGCTTGGCTATAAGCTTCACTGGGTTCGCGGGATAAATTGTCTTTACAATTTTTGGACGATTCGCACCTAATATGCATACTTAGGGTGACGGAAGAATTTCATTTTCAGAATTTCCTGATTTTCCCCTGATTTTCCGATTACGAATTTTTCATTTTAACTGACTGCATTTAAAGATCAGAAGTTTTATCTTGTACGATTTTTAACATTGAATCATTGACAAATTGAATGAAGCAATTCTTAAATTAAAATTTTTATATTTTAAATAATTTTTTTCATTAATACCAAACAAGATGACATTTCTATCATTAAAATGAAATATCAGTTGAATTTTCGACCAACAAAGATTAATTTGTAAGATAATAGTTGAATTTTTTGAAATAATTAATTTTTCAACACATTACTCAAATTTTTATCGAAATTGTTGAGTTTTCTACCTACAAAGGTTAATTTTTAAATAAAAAAGATTAGACATCAACCAAACAAGCTGCATTTTGAACCAAATAATTACATTTTTAAGAAAACAGTTGACTTTTTAACAAAAAAGAGAAATTTTCAATAAAAAATTATGACTTTTTGGTTTATATAGACAAATATTTAACAGAACAGTTGAATTTTTGATTGAAAAAGATGACTTTTTAATCAAATGTTCGAATTTTCAACCAAAAAGACGTATTTGAAAAAAAAAATTTTACGAAAAAGACGAATTTTAAACGAAACACATACATTTTTCAACAAGAAATATACATTTTAATCTGAAAATGGGACAATTTTTTAGTAAGAAATGGAAAAGTTAAATTTTAAATGAAAACATTTAATTTTTATCTAAAAAAACAAATGATTTTACATAAAATAATCAAATATTCAACCTAAAAGATAAATATTCAACTAAAATTATGAATCTGCTATAAAAAAAAAATACATTTCTAACAAAGGAGTTCAACTTTTGAACAGAAAATAAATTTTTAACCAAAAAGACGAATTTGGAACAAAATACATCACTTTTAAACTTAGAATGATGAATTTTCAACCAAAAATGAAACAGTAACATTTTTATAAAAAAAAAGTTACCAAATAATGAAATTTTCAACCAAAAATATGAATATTTAACTAAAATTATGAATCTGCAACCAAAAAAATAAATTTCTGACAAAAAAATTCAACTTTTGAAGAAAAAATCCATTTTTAACCAAAAGGACGAATTTTGAACAAAATACCTCAATTTTCAACTTAGAATGATAAATTTTTAAACAAAAATGAAACAGTAAGATTTTTAGTAAACAAAAAGTTAATTTAAAAAAAATTAGTAGTTTTCAACCAAATAATCGAATTTTCAACCAAAAATATGAATATTCAACTAAAATTATGAATGCAACCAAAAAAATAAATTTCTAACAACAGAGTTCAACTTTTGAACAATAAAAAAAAAAGTTTTAACTGAAAAGACGAATTTTGAACAAAATACATGAATTTTCAACTAAGAAATATAAATTTTCATTAAAAAATGAGACAATTATTTTTTAGTAAAAAATGGAAAAGTTGAATTTTCAATGAAAAAATGTAATTTTCAACTAAAAAAATAACTAATTCTTCACAAAGAAATCAAATTTTCAACCAAAAAGATGAACATTTAACTAAAATTATGAATCTCCTACCGAAAAAATAAATTTCTAACAAAAGAGTTCAACTTTTAAACAAAGAAGACAAATTTTTACAAAAAAAAAACAAACGATTTTTGAACAAAATACATTAATTTTCAACTTAAAATTATAAATTCTCAACGAAAAATGAAATAGTAAGATTTTCAGAAAAAAAAGTTAATTCAAAAATACATAAATAAATTTCAACCAAATATTCTGACAAATTTGACAAATTTCTGACAAAGGAGTCCAACTTTTGAATGCAAGAAACAAATTTTCAACCAAAAAGACGAATTTTAAACAAAATACATGCATTTTCAACTGAAAAAGATAAATTTTTATCCAAAAATTGAAAAGTTAAATTTTAGTAAAAAATATAAAAGTTCAATTTTTAGCAAAAAAATGTAATTTTCAACTAAAAAAAAATTAATTTTCCACAAAATAATAAAATTTTCAACCAAAAATATGAACATTTAACTAAAATTATAAATCCGCTACCAAACAATAAATTTCTAACAAAAGAGTTTAAATTTTGATTAAAAAATACCAATTTTCAATCACAAAGACGAATTTTGAACAAAATACATGAATTTTCAACATAAAAAAAAAATTTCAACAAAAAAATGGCACAATAAGATTTTTAGAGAAAAAAAAGTTAAAAAAAAATTCAATCAAATAAATTTCAAAACAAATCAAATTTGTATCCGGAAAGATAAATTTTCAATACGCAAATATTAATTTTCTACTAAAAAGATAAATTTTTAACATAATAGTATAATTTTCAAGCAAAGAGATGTATGTTCAACTAAAATAATGAATCTTCAATTGAAAATGGAACAGTTAACATATTAGTAAAGAAAATAATGTTTATTAAAAAACTTATTTTTAACAAAATAATAAAATTTTCAACCCGAAAAAATGAATTTCATACCAAAAAGTTGAAATTTCAACCCGAAAAATTGATATTTCAACCAAACAAAAGTAAAAAAATTGTTAAAATTTCAACCAAAGAGTTGAATTTTTAACATAAAAAGATTAATTCTTAACTCAAAAGACGGCTCTTCAAACTAGAAGAATAATTTCCTACAAAAAAAGATGAATTTCAATCAAAATCTATGAATTTTCAACTAAAAAAAAATTTTCAATATAAAATCGAACAACGAAATATTTAGTTAAAAAAAGTAATTTTTAACAAAAAAAAGAATTGAATTTCAACAAAAAAATTCAATTTTTAAAAGAAAAGATGAAGTTTTAACTAAAATTATAAATATGCAACCAAAAAAATTAGTTTATAACAAATTGGTTCAATTTCTAATAAAAAAAGACAATTCTTCAACTATAAAGACAAATTTTCTACAAAAAAGTTGAATTTTTAACCAGCGAATATATTTTTTCTACTAAAATATGATTTCTAAAGAAAATAGTATAATTTACCGAAAAAGATGAATTTTCAACTAAAAAATATCAATTTTTAACCAAAAATGAAAAAGTAATATTTGGTGTTGGAGAACTTCATTTTAAAGAAAAAGCACAAACGAATTTTTAAAAATTATTTAAATATTATTTTTAAAAAAGTTATATTTCTAAAAAAATAATTCCACTTTTAATCAAAAAATACAAATTTTCAACCGAAAAAACTAATTTCATACAAAACAGTTAAATTTCGAACAGGAAAAGTTTATATTTCAATCAAAGAAAAAAAAAGTTAAACTTTCAAAAAAATGGAACAGTTTAATTTTCAATTAAAGAAGTAATTAAAAAAATAATTTTCAAATTAATAATAAAATGTTCAACAAACAAGATGACTTTTCAAAACAAAAATTAATTTTTAAAGAAAAGTTGCATTTTAAACCAACAACGGAGGATATTTCAACCGAAAATATTAGTTTTCTACCGAAAAGATGAATTTTTAAGTAGAAAAAATCAATTTTTAACCAAAAATGGAAAAATTACTCTTCAAGATATAAATTTTATTTCGAAGGTAAAAACGAGTTTTCAACAAATTAGTTGAATTTTTAACCAAATAGATGAAATTGTAACCAGAAAAAGTTTATTTCTGACAAAGTAGTTCGATAAAAAAAAACAATTTTCAAACAAAAAGACGAATTTCACACAAAACAGTTGAATTTTCAATTTGCAAATATTAATTTTCTAATGAAAAGAGACATTTTTAACAAATTAGTTTAATTAAAAAAAAAGATGAATTTTCAACTAAAATTAGAAATCTTCAACAAAAAAAATAAATGTCTAACAAAGAAGTTCACCTTTCAAGCCGGACAAATTTTCAAAAAATGAAGATTTTTTATTCAACTAAAAAACGTCAATTTTTGAAAAGAAATAGAAGTTAATTTCAAGTTAAAAAAATTAATTTTAATGAAAAAAACGCATTTTCAACAAATTAATTATGTAAATTTTTAAAGCGGAAGATGAACCTTTAATAAGAAGAAATGTATTTCTAACAAAGTCATTGCACTCTTGAAAAAAAAAAATTTTAACCAAAAAAACAAATTTGATACAAAAAATTTGAATTTTTAACCCGCAAATATTAATTTTCTTCTCAAAAGATGAGTTTTAAATAAATTAGTCTAATTTTAAAACAAAAAGATGAAGTTTTAACAAAAATAATGAAAGTTTTCAAATTTTCAACCAACGAGATAAACCATTAATTAAACAAATGAATTTTAAATAAAGCGGTTCAATTTGAAAAATATTAAATGAATTTTCAACAGAAAAATGAATTAGTGACATTTTCAGTTGAAAAAATTAACTTTAACTAAAAAAAAATTTGTTTAGGAAAGTATTTAAATTTTTATACCAACGAAAAGAATATTTAAAAAATGAAAATAAAAAAACAAAATAAAAACCACACTAGTCTCATTTTTCATCAAACAGCTGCATTAATGTTAAAAAAAATAAAATTACATTTCTATCAGAGAATATGAATTTTTAATCCGTGAAGACAAATTTTAAATTTGTTATAAATTTTGTAAGAAATGCAAATTTTGATTTTTCATGAAAGAGAATTAAATTTTCTCTTCTCCAAGATGCGGACACAATATTTTTTTGCGATATATTCACTACATTAGTATCTATTTTTAAAAAATGGAGAGAAAAAAATCCCTGGCGTTTTTGAGGAAAATCAGTTTAAACATTTGTAGAAAAATTGCCGCCATTTTGTCGCTTTCGAAATTTTTGAAAATAATTTTCGTTCTGATTTTGAAAGAGAATGAAAATGTCTCTTCGAATAAAAAATAAACTGTCAAATCTATATGTAATGGAAATTCTTTTTGATAAACTGTTTTTTGTTTGTTTCATTTTCAGGAATTCTATACATAAACTTATTTATTTTTTAGCTATTTTAGTTTTAAAAAAATATTTTTAGTTTTTTCTTGTTATTTTTTAATTTCGGAATTATTAAAAATAGTTTTTTATTTAGACGATTGTGAAGAATAAAAAAAGACGGGAGTTTTTCGAATTTTTCAATTTTTTGAAGCAAACAATTGTTTTATTTTCAAATATATTTTTTCGCTCGCGTAATTTTATTTCAAAGAATGCATTTAACTGGGAGTTTTTCCACATTTTTAATTTTTTAGTTTGTTTTTGTATAAAACCAAATGTAATTTTTTTTCGGTGTATTTTTTATTTGTCCGATATTAATTACAAATTTTTTGCAATGTTTTCAAAAATTGTGTGCTAATATAAGGAAGGTATCCTATAAATTAGAATTTTTTTCTTTATAATATAATTTTCGAATTTTTATCGTAAAAGTTGCAAGATATTATAAGAGACCAAGAAAAATTGTTTGTAGAATTTTTCTAGATGTGCAAACTCTTATCTTATCCTTTTTTGTGTTTTTATTTATTTCCGAGTAGAATGCGAAAATTCGATTTTTTCAAAGAAAATTCTCTAAAGACGACAGAAAATTGGCCAAAAATATAAGTGACAGTTTTTTTGAGAATCGCTTTTTTTATATTTGCAAACAAATCATCGCCACTTTACTAATGTTAAACCTTTTTTAAATTTTCCACCGAATTGCACAAGAAGAAGGTAAAGCACAGTAGAAATGAAAAAATAAAATCCTAATGTCTGAATAATCTAAAAAATGGTAAACAACATAGAAAAAAAATTTTTTCTAAACTGAAAAAACAATCATATCGCCAATTTTCCCCTAAAAAAGAACATATCTCGACGCTAAGAGATTTAGTGACTCAAAGCCTAGAACCTGCCTGATTTGAAAAGGATTCGATCCGCCTATATATTTTTTTCATCTCGAACAAATTTAGGGATTGAGGACATTCGTATTCAAGAAAAAAAGACATCCAATGCATTTTTGGACGACCCCAGTGTAGATCCCTAGATTCGTGATTTTATTAGGAAACGTAGGAGATTGTGGCAGCTAGACAGTGGAAGGATGGAAGATGCAGACATGCAACCCCGAAAATTAACGCCAGGGCGAATCAAGACGACAATGTGATTCATCAGTTAAATCCGCGTGCATAATCCTTTACATAGCGGCCTGTTCGCCCCAACCCAACCACGTACGAATTATAATCACAGTTGTGGTTAGTGTAGGATGGGATGGGGTGGGACGGGGTTGAAGGGTATATTTACCCAGGCAGTCGACGCCGTCATACCGCACTACACATCCGGAATGGAGGACAACCCCCGCGGGGTAGATGGAAATCTGCGGCATTCAGAGGCACTGGCCAAGAAAATTGGCTGACAACATTCGCACCGGGATCCGAATTGTGGTGCGGACCAGTGCTTACTTGGGCCTGAACGACATCGTTTCATCCTCTATCGCCGCCGTCATCCCCAACGACGTGTCTGACAGTGATCGCAATCGACCGCATCCAAATCTCCTCTCCTGGCCTGTCCGTTCCCTCAATTTTATTCCTCTAGGAGAGCTAACAATAAAAAAAGAAAAGGGACTGATGGTTCTGTCGAAAATCATACCAACACATGATTGTTTTCAGATTTTAGGTTTATCTTTTCAACACGAATCATGCTAATGGATGATTGGTTTCAGTTTCCTTTCCGTTCGTTAGGATTGGACATTCTATATTCTAAGGAATGAAGCCCGCAATGTTACTCCTCTAGCTCTAAGAATCAAAAAAGAAAAAGGACTGATGGTTTTACCAAAAATCATACCAACACATGATTGTTTTCAGGTTTCGGGTTTATTGTTTCAGCACGAATCATACTAATAGATTTTTTTCAGATTCTTCTTCATTGTTTAGTGTTGGACATTCTATACTCTATGGAATAAATTCCCCAATTTAAGACTATACTAAGACCTTATTGTTTTCAGTTTGTTTTCCATTCATATGGGTTCGATGTTCTATACTCTAAACCTACAGAACTTAATTTCACTTATCTAAAAGCGCTAACAAACAGAAAAGAAAAGGTACGAATATTTTTGTGAAACATCATACAAACACATGATTGTTTTCAGGTTTTAGGTTTATCGTTTCAACACGAATCATGCTAATAGATAATTGTTTTTAGTTTCCTTTCCATTCGTTAGGATTGGACATTCTATACTTTAAGGAATGAAGCCCGCAATGTTACTCTTCTAGCTCTAAGAATCAAAAAAGAAAAAGGACTGATGATTTGAACAAAAATCACACAGACACATGATTGTTTTCCTGTTTCAGGTTTGTGGTATCACCACGAAACATACTAATAGATTGTTTTCAGTTTCTTTTCATTGTTAAGGGTTGGACATTCTAAACTTTATAGAATAAATCCCCCAATTTGAGACCATACTAAGACCTTATTGTTTTCAGTTTGTTTACCATTCATTAGGGCTCGGCGTTCTATACTCTATACCTGCAGACCAAATTTCACTCATCTAGAAGCGCTGACAAACAGAGAAGAAAAGGTACTAATGTTTTTGTCAAAAATTATACCAACACATGCTTGTTTTCAGGTTTCAGGTTTATGGTTTCAACACGAATCATACTAATAGATGATTATTTTCAGTTTCTTTTTCATTTGTTAGTGTTGGACATTCTTTACTCTATGGAATAAATCCCTTAATGTTACTCCTCTAGCCCTAAGAATCAAGAAAGAAAAGGGACTGATGCTTTTACTAGAAAACATACTAAGACTTCATTGTTTTCAGTTTGTTTTCCATCCATTAGGGCTCGACGTTCTATACTCTACACCTGCAAACCTCAATTTCACTCATCTAGAAGCACTAACAAACAGAAATGAAAAGGTACTAATGTTTTTGTCAAAAATTATACTAACACATGATTGTTTTCGGTTTGTTTTTTATTCCTTAAGGTTGAAAGTTATAAACTCTACACCTACAAACATCAATTTTACTTTTCTAAGAGTGCTAACAAACATAAAAAATAAAGTACTGATGGTTTTACAAAATCTCATACTAAAACATGATTGCTTTTAGTTGGTTTCTCATTTGTTAGGATTGGGTGATCTATACTTCAGACCTATAGTCCTCAAGATTACTCCACTAGATCTAACAACCAAAACCGAAGAAAGAATGATATTTTTACTTAAGATTAAAAAAAAAAGATTATTAAAGATACTACTGGATGATTGTTTCCATTTGGGTTTGCATTCGTTAACGTTGCATGCTCTATACTTTACAACTAAAGACCTCAATTTTACTCCTCCATGAGCACGAACAAACAAAAAATAAAAGGTGCTGGTTTTAATAAAAGTTATACTGATAAATGATTGTTTAAAATCAGTTCTCATTCTTTGGGGGCGACAATCTATTATCTACAAATACAGACCTCAATTTTACTCCTCTAAGAGCGCTAACAAACAAAAAAGAAAAGGTACTGACGTTTTTGTCAAAAATCATACTAACACATTATTATTTTCAGTTTATTTTCCATTCGTTAGGGTTCAAAGTTATATACGCTACACCTAAAGACCTCAATTTTATTTTTCTGAGAGCGCTAACAAACATAAAAGAGAAAGGATTGATGGTTTTACAAAATGTCATAGAAGGACATGATTGCTTCAAGTTTGTTTTCCATTTGTTGGGATTGGATTATCTATACTAGAGACCTATAGTCCTCAACATTACTCTACTAGTTCTAACAATCTAAAAAAGAAAAAGGACTGATAGTTTTACCAAAGATCATACTAATGGATGATTGTTTACCTTTGCTTTCCATTCGTGAGTATTGCATGCTCTATACTGAACATATGAAGACCTGAATTTTACTCATCACTAAGCGCTAACAAACAAAAAAAGCTGCTGAATGTATTAACAAAAGTCATGATAGATAATTGTTTTATATTTGTTTTCTATCCTTTAGGGTTGAACCTTCTATCTATACTCTGCACCTAAATCTCTCAATGCTACTCCTCCAGCTCTAAGAATCAATAAAGAGAAGGTACTGACGGTTTTAACAAAAATCATACAAACGGATTTTTGTTTTCAGTTTGTTTTCTGTTGATTAGGGTTAAACGTTTATACTCTACATCTAAGGATCTTAGTGACACTCATCTATGAGCGCTAATAAACAAAAAAAAGGTACTGACGATGTTTTTTAAATGCACTAATGGACGATTGTTTTCAATTTGTTTTGCATTCGCTAGGGTTTGAAGTTCTATAGCCTACACCTACAGATCACAATTTTACTCGGCTAAGAGCGCTAACAAACATGAAAGATAAATTATGAATGGTATAATAAAATATCATACTAAGACATGATTGCTTTCAGTTTGTTTTTCATTTGTTAGGGTTGGATGATCTACACTAAACACCTATATTCCTTACACGCTACTATTTCTAACAATCAAAGAAATGACTGATAGTTTTGCCAAAAAGCATACCAGTGGATGATTGTTTCCTTTTTGTTTTACATTCTTTACTATTGTACGATATATACTATACATTGTATACATTGTTTTTTGTTTGTTTTCTATTCTTCAGGGTTAAACCTTCTATCTATACTCTAGACCTAAAGCCTTCAATGCTACTCCTCTAGCTCTAAGAAAAAATAAATAGAAATTACTGATGGTTTACTAACAGATTTTTGTTTTCAGTTTCGTTTCTATTCATTAGAATCAAACGTTCTGTACTCAACACCTAACGATCTCAGTGATACTCTTCAAGAAATGCTAACAAACAAAAAAGGAAAGGTGTTGATGGCTTTAACAAAGACATACTAATAGATGGTTGTTTTCCGTTTGTTTTCTATTCTTTAGGGTTGAATATTCTATCTATACTCTACACCTAAAGTCCTCAATGTTACTCCTCCAGCCCTAAGAATCAGTAAAGAGAAGGTACTGATGGTTTCAAAAAAAATTGATACTAATTGATTTTTGTTTTCAGTTTGTCTTCTTTACGTTAGGGGTAAACGTTCTATAATCTCCACCTAAGGATCTCAGTGATATTCCTCAAGAAGCGCTAATAAACAAAAAAGAAAAGCTACTGACAGTTTTTCAAAGAAATACACTAATGGATGATTGGTTTCAATTTGTTTCCTATTCGTTACGGATCGGTGTTTTCTATTCTACACCTAAAACATCAATTTAACTTCATTAGCTCTAAGAATCAAAAAAAAAAGGAACAGATTGTTTTCCAAAAAATCAATTTATTTGATTATTGTTTTCAGTTTTTGTTCCATTCGTTAAGGTTTGATGTTCTATACCCTATACCAACAGTTCTCAACAAAGTTGAAGATTCCTCGGAAAATTAAAAATGATTCTTTAGTTCTTTAAGAATCTGGAAGATTCTAACGAACAAGAAAAAAAATATTTGTCAGAATTTTCAAAGGTTTCAAGAGGATAAAAAATGTTTTTTAAGATTTCTAGAAAATGTCGCATGATTTTTATTTTGAAAATTTTATTTCAGGAGAAGACTTAAAAAGATTTTTAAACATTTCCAAAGATTTCTAAAATAATGTTGAATTGGACTGGCCAAGATTTTAAGGATATTTAATTTTCCAGCTTTTTTCTAAATTTCAAGAACAATGCGAATAATTTTGAAAGATATATCAGCTTAGAAACAATTTCAAAAATAATTTAACATTTGAAAAATTAAAAACAGTAAAAACAAAATGTTGATTTTTGAAGATTTGGAACTAAAGCTAATTTTTGCTTCCTCATAGTGGAAGCTTTGTAATGGTAACATTTTCAAAAAAATTTTAATTCATTTCAGTGTTATATTATATATTAATTATTATACTATTATTATTATTATTTTTCATTTTATTTTTTTTTTATTTTATTTATATTATACTACTATACTTCCTCAGTTTAAAAATGTCTAATACAATGTTAGAGCAATTGTCCGGATATGTATGGATATCACACTTTTTGTGAAAACGATAACTTGAAAACGGTTGCACATAAATTGATAAAAATTGGAGGGCTTATCTTCATCACTAATATCTTGAAACTGACTGAAGGATTTCTAAAAATATTTATTGCATTTTTTTTAGCGCTCAATAATATTATAAAAATCGGGGTTTTATAGTAAAACTTTTTTCATTAGCATAATTCAAAGTTGATGCAAGGATATAAAAGATTCCTTGGTTCGAGACGAATCGATTGACCTATAATATTAACACATTTTATTAAAGAGTAGGGAAGTTGTGGTAATTTATATATTTTGAAAATTGATTTTTTATAGTAAAACTGTTTTCATTAAAATAATTCAAAGTTGATGCAAGAACAGAAAAGATGTGTTGATTATAGACGAATCGATTGACCTATAATATGAATTCATTTTATTGAAGAGCAGGGAAGTTATGGTCATTTATATATTTTCAAAATCGATTTTTATAGTAAAAATTTGCTCCTTCTCATCATTTAAAGTTGATTCGAGAATTGAAAAGTTGTGCTGATTCAAGAATCATTTTGATTTGAAAGTACGGTTTTTTATGGTCAAACTTTTTTCTTCAACATAATTCAAAGTTGATGCAAGTATATAAAAGATTTCTGGGTTCGAGACGAATCGATCGACCTGCAATATTAATACATTTTATTAAAGAGTAGGGAAGTTATGGTCATTTATATATTTTAAAAATCGATTCTTGTAGTGAAAATTTTCTCATTCTCATAATTGAATAAAAAGGAAAAGTTACTTCTTTACCACAATCGTCACCAAAAAAATTGACAGCAATCCATAGCCTAAGAAAAAAAAGGCTGGCAGCAAATGATTAAAGGACTGCAAAAGGCTATAAGAAGAGACTTCCTGAATCCTTTGATGCAATTAATTTAAATCTTAAAGACAATCTTGACCATCTTCTGTTTTGTAAATGAAAGGACAGTACCACTTTTTTAGTTAAATGTCTCCTTCATTCAAGAATCCAGAAGATTAAGAGCATCCTCAAGGTGGTAGCTATTTCAAAGTATATTAAATCCTCAGGGTTTCACCTCAACTCGAAAGTAAATACAAAGTCTCATTGAGGATTCCGATTTGCCTAATGAGGGGCTTTATTGACTGCAACAGCGATCATCTCTGAAACTTGGGGTCTGTTCTTCTCATTTCGACAAACCGCGCCGCTTATTAATTTCACCAGCGCACAGATGGTGTATCACGAGTCAATACCACTCCCGCAAATAAACCCTCCTTCATTATTTTCTCGCCTTCGGTGATCCATTTCTATACCAGATGGAATTTCAAAGCCAATTCCCTTTGATTGACGTCTGCTTGATTGTCAAAACTGTATTTCTTACAATATTACCACTCGGATATTTTATATTATTGGATCACGATTTACAACTATTGGGATAAATTCCAATTTACTCATTCCCTTAAATCTTCACAACATTCTCTTACCCATTTATTTTATCTTCAATTCTCCTGTATTTTCCCCATTCATCTTACCATGTTTCCTCTTCCTCTTCATAGATTCTGCACGTTTCTCATCTATCCAGCTCTTCCGGTCTATTTTCTAAACACTTTGGTACTGATCCATTATTATTATTATTATTATACCATTAAGCCATTTCCCTTTCGGGGTAGGCGTGACTTGCTCGGTTGGGGAATAGTAGTGTGCATATGGGTATATAGAATTGTCCTTTGCAGTCTCTTATCTCTAATTCTTCGTACAGAGTCTTTTCTTGTATATCTTTATTCCTCAAGCACTTCCTTCTTTTTCTCATCCTGTTGATTGTTTTGTCCTCCCTCTACATTCTTTTACCTCTTTCAAAAACTTTTGAGTTAACTTCTTTCCTTTACCATTCCTTAGCTCCGCAAAAACTTCATGCCCTCTTTCCTGCTCTACTACATCATTTAACCCTTTGTACTTCTTTTCTTACCATATAGCTAGTCTTTCGGTTTACTCCTAGCATCCACCTTATATTTTTTTATCCTCTCAATCTCTTCCCGTTCCTTTCATTCCATCCCCGTAGCTTTACTCTCTCACCTCATACTTCTTCCTATTTCCATATCTGTTTCACTACCCCTGCCGCTTTTTTATGCTCTTTCTTATATGTTTCTCCTATCTGATTATTTATCTAATCATGTAATTGAGTTAAAATCTTCGATTAAAACCTTAAATCTTTGTTTCATTAGTCCTCTTAGCTCCTCTAATTCCTCTTCCGTATCTACGTTTACATACAACCCCAGTATCTTCCACCACTTTCGTTCCTGATAAGAGGAGAGAGACCCCTCTTTTTCATTTTTCATCTACTTCCCAGTGGTGCTAACGGACAGCGACTTTTTCAACTGCGCAGGCGTCGCGAAATGGTAGAGTAAGGAAGAATACTAAGGTTCTCTTCGTCACTTCTTCTTTACGCGACGCCTGCGCAGTTGAAAAAGTCGCGGTCTGTTAGCACCACTGCTACTTCCTCTCTTTCCCTATTAAACATTCCTTTCTTACTCCCATCACCATTCCTCCCATTGATCTGTCTTTTTTATTCTTCCTCTTTGCATTTTAGCGTATTATCTGTAACCTATAGGTAACCCTCCGCTTAATCGTTCCCCTTCCTTTTCATCTAGCCACATCTTCATCATTACTGCCACCTCTCATTAAGCCAAATTTCTCATAAATTCCATGTTTTTACAAGCCAGATACATTTCAGTAACATATCCACCATTCCTTCCTTCTTTCATTTTCCTACTCTTTTTGCTTTTTTACTATTTCCTACTTTCCTCTTTCTTCCTTTCCTAATCCCCCGTCACCTCATCTATTACTAACTCTGGTTCAAAAAGTTGAAAAGATCGTATTTCTTAACCGTTTTTTTTTATTTTTTTTTTTTTTTTTTTTTTTTTAATAAAACTAATTGAATTTCGAGAAGACTTGCCAAAACCGATTTGAAAATAAATGTTTACTAATTAGTTATTTATGTTGAAAAATGACAAAAAACCATAATTTTTTATATTTGGAATAACTATATTGCTCTGCCTATTTATATTTATTTAAAAACACATCAAGTTATTACATATATTCTTCGGAAAAGAAAATTTTATTTTTAAATTAAATTCCTCTATTGCTGTAATTTTTATAAACAAATTAATGGATAAAACTGGAATTTACTGCATTTCCGGTATTTGAAGAAATTTTGTATATTAATTTCGTTAATTAATTACATAAAAATAATATTTAATTATGAATTAGGATCAACGAGAACAATCGTCATTATTATTAATAATTGTTATAAACAAATTCATTTATAGCGCATTTCTGAACATAGAAACTTTTTATTTTCTACGGAATCATTTTCTTTCACCCCAAGGATGTTAAAGTGATACAGGAAGCTGCGATTAAACCATAATTTATATTGCTATTAACAATTGTTGTAAACAAATTAATTTATTTAGCATTTTTTAACATAGACAAATTATTTTTTTTAGTGGAGGCACTACTTTTCTTTCGTAAAGAACAATATTAGCAGATAAATTATTGCCATTAAACAACATTTATCGTCGTTATGAACATTTTTTATAAACAAAATCACTTATATCGCATTAAAAAAAGGCATTTTTTAACATATCAAGTTAGTTTTTTTTTAATTATTTTTTTTTTTTCAATGAGAATTTAACTATTCTATTTTTTCATAAGAATTGATCATTTTTAGTTGAAAATTCGACTATTTGGTTTGAAATTTTTCATATTTTAGTTGAAAATTAATCTTCTCGATTGAAAATTCATCATTTTGGTTAAAAATTAATCTATTTATTGTAAAATAATTTTTTTATTGAAGATTCCTTATTTTATTTGCAAATATTTGTTTGGATGGAAATTCAACTATTTTATTAAGAAATAATATGCTTTGATAAAAATTCTTCTTTTTTGGTAAAATATTAATTTTCCTGGTTACCAATTTATATTTTTGATCAAAAATTCACTTCATTCGTTGAAAATTGAACTATTTTCTCGAAACGTTTTTTTTTATCGAAAATTAATTTTTTAACTGAAAATTTAAGTATTCAATTTTTCGTTTTGATATCTTATCATTCTTCGGTTGAAAATTCCACTATTTCGTTAAAAATTGATGTATTCTGTTGAAAATTCCTCTTTTTTGATAGAAAATTAATTGTTTTAAGTGAAAATTTTTCTTTTCTAGTTTTTGTTAGAAATTAAACTAATCCATTCAAAATTTATTCGTTTGGTTGAAAATTTCACTATTTGTTGATAATTCTTGTATTTTGTTGAAAATTCATCTTTTTTGGTTGAAAATCAGCTTTTTTAAATATAAGTTGAACTGATCTGTTGTTGAGTTGAAAATCCTTTTTTTTTTATTTGAAAATTCATATTTTTTTGTTGAAAATTCGTCCCTTTTAATAGGAAATTATTATTTTTTCAACAGAAAGTTTAACTATTTCATTGTTGGTTGCAAATTAATTTTTTTAAGTTAAAATATTTGGTTGAAAAATCATATATTTTGGTGAAAAATAATCTTTTGTGGTCGAAAATTAATCGTCTTGGTTGAAAATTCATTTTTTTTTTGTTAAAAAATCAACTACGTGGTTCAAAGTTGAACTACTTTGTTAAAATCCATTTTTTTGGTTGAAGATCCAACCTTTTCGTTAAAAATTTATTTTTTTCGTCAAAATTAAAATTTTTGAACTTGAAATTTAACCAGTCCATTTTTAGTCAACACTTTATCTTTTTTTTTTTTTTGTAAATTCTTCTGTTTTGGTGCAAAAAATTTGCCTGCTTTATTAAAAAATTCTCTTCTTGGGTCGAAAATTTAAATATTCGTTAGATAATTCAACTATCTGGTTGCAAATGAACTTTTTCATGAAAATTTATATTTTCAGGTGGAAAATTCAAATTTTTTCTTCAAAATTCAACAATTGAGTTGAATTTTTTTTCTTAGATGATTAAACAATTTTTCCTGGTTGAAAATTCAACTCTTTTATTAAAAAATTATCTTTGTTGAAATTTCATCATATTAGTTAAAAATTCATCTCTTTGAAAATTTAACTATTTTGTTGAAAATTCACTTCTTTTTGGTAGAAAATTAATTTTGCGGTCCTGATGTACCTTTTTAGAAGTTAATTTACGAAGCAGATCGCAGTATCTTGTAAATATTTTATTGCAAAGATAATTCGCTCATCAACCGAGATTCTAGGTCGTTGCCTTTACTCGCGATTTAAAGACTTTTTTCAGTATCTTCTTCTCGTGAAAATTTCGAATCCTTTTCACGCTTGAGATCACTCAATCTCGAAAAAATAGGTCTACTGCATCGTTATTCAACACAACCTTTTGCAGTTTATTGACGCCCATGACCGCAACTACTATGCTTTGTCTGCTTTGAACACGATCGAGAGGCGAGGAGTGCGCAGTTGCTAACTGCGCACTTCTTTCGGTCATGGTAACTTATATATTCCTGTTACCATTTATGAATTTAAGAAAATTATTTGTAATTTACAGGTACTGTTTCTGACTGTCACTGAAAATTAATTAAATTGACTATACGAGTTACTGAATTTTAACACAACCTTTCGCAGTGCTTTGCCGCCCATGACCACAAACACTATGCTTTGTCTGCTTTGAACCCGATCGAGAAGCGAGGAGTGCGCAGTTCCTAACCGCGAAGTACTATCGGTCATGATATCTTATATTTCCGATACCATTTAGAAATTTTAGGAATCCATTTATAATTTTCAGGTATCGTTTCTGAAGGCTACTGAAAATTTAGTAAATTTACTATAAAATTTACTGGATTTTGAAACAACCTTTTGCAGCTCATTGCCGCCCATGACCACAACCACCATGCTTTGTCCGCTTCGAACGCAATAACTGCGGTCTTCTTTCGGTCACGATAACTTTCCAGATACTGTTGCTGAGTGTTAAAAAAATTAATTACATTGACTATACAAGTAACTGAATTTTAAAAAATTAATGACATTTACTATACAAGTAGCTGAATTTTAACACAACCTTTTGCAGTGCTTTGTCGCCCATGACCGCAACCACCATTCTTTGTCCGGTTTGAACGCGATCGAGAATCAATGAGTGCGCGGTTAGCACTTCAATCAGTCACGATAACTTATATTTCCGATACCAAGTAGAAATTTTAGGAATCCATTTATAATTTCCAGGTATAGTTTCTGAAGGTTACTAAAAATTCAGTAAATTTGCTATAAAAGTTACTGAATTTTCTTAAAACCTTTTGTAGTTCATTGTCGCCCATGACCACAACCACCATGCTTTGTCTACTTCGAACGCGATAACTGCGCTCTTCTTCCGGTTACGATAACTTTCCAGATACTGTTTCTAATTGTTAATAAAAATTAATCAAATTGACAACACAAGTTACTGAATTTTAACACAACCTTCTGCAGTGCTTTGTCGCCCATGACTACAACCACCATTCTTTGTCCGGTTTGAACGCGACCGAGAGGCGAGGAGTGCGCAGTTCCTAACCGCACACTTCAATCAGTCACGATATTTTATATTTCCGATACCATTCAGGAATTTTAGGAATACATTTATAATTTTCAGGTATCTTTTCTGAAGGTTACTAAAAATTTAGTGAATTCACTATAAAAGTTACTGAATTCTCGAACAACCTTTTGTAGTTCATTGCCGCCCATGACCACAACCACCATGCTTTGTCCGCTTCGAACGCAATAACTGCGCTCTTCTTTCGGTCACGATAACTTATATTTCTGTTACCATTTACGAATTTTAGAAAACTTTTTGTAATTTCCAGATACCTCTTCTGAATGTTACTAAAAATTTAGTAAATTTACCATAAAAGTTACTGAATTTTCACACAACCTTTTCAGTTCATTGCCGCCCATGACCACAACCACCATGATTTAAGAATTTTAAGAAGTTATAAGTCTTATTTTTCGAAAAAAAGTGAAAATTTGAATCAATCAAATAAGAGAAAATATAAATAATGATGTTTAGATTGTTCTGAGGAATATTTTAAAGTTACTGAATAGCTTGGAATCGGGGATTGGCTCGTGTCGGTGGGCACCCCGACGAAATAAATCCGCTTTGATTGAATCATTGTTGAGGGAATCGCGTTAAATACCCGTGAAATTAACCCGGCGATCAGGCACCGCACGCGATCGGCTTCATCATTAGCTTTAAAGTATCCTCAGTGAGCTGTCATCAACAACCCACCAATTACGAGAAGGGAATCAGATAGATTGAAGGCTCATGATTCTGGAACGATTTGTCAATTATCTCATTCACCAATCATCTTCATTTAAAATAATTTGACAATTTTAACAGGGTGGCAATTTGACCTGGGAACCTTGAACAACCTGGATATGACCTGGCATTTTTTTAATCGCGAAAAAAACCTTGGAAAACCTCAAATTTAATTTTAAAACCATGACTTTTTTTAACCCGCTGGACCCGAAAGGGACCGGGAATTTTTTAAGACCGGAAATTTGTTAAGACTATTAATAACCGAAAATTGCAGTAAATTTATTTTTTGACCTGGAATTTTACTAATTTTTGGAAGAAAGTAAATAAATTTCAAAAAATTTAAAACAGAATATAGATTTTGGCAGATTTCGAAATAAAATTTCTAAGCTTTTTAAGAATTCTCAAATGTTTCAAGATAACAAAAAAATGTATCTGAGATTCCTGAGAAAATTTATGATTTTTATCTTTTTTTTCAAGAGAATATTTTTATGAATAAATAACAATTCAGCAATGATTAATTCAGACAAAATTCGAGCAAGTTTAAGAAATATTCAGAAGTTTTCAAAAAATTCAAAAATAATTGAAAACTTGAAAAGATTTCAAATAATTAAAAAAAAAATGTAAATTGTTGAAGATTTCAAACACAAAACTTATATTTCAAAAGTTTTTGAAAGTTTTCCAAAATGGTAAAAAATTAATCTGAAAAATTTTGAGGCCATTTTTTCAATTTTGCAAGATTTATTAATAGTTCGAGGTAAAATTAGAATCATTTTAAAAAAGAACATTTTGAAATAAAATTTTAAACTTTTTTGAAAATTTTTATAGGATTCACAATAATAACAAATTTTCCTTAAAGTACCGAATGATTTTTTTATTTTGACAAATTATTTCAATAATTGAAAAACTTATTCTGTATATTATTATTAATAATATAATAATATTATTATTTAGAATTTTGAACAAAACTTTTGATAACTTTTTAAGGATTTTGGAAAGGTTCCAAATAATAAAAAGTTTTTTGTAAAATTCCTCTCAAACAAAAATTTTTAAAACTTTTTATGAATTTCTAAAAGGTTTTAAAATATAAAAAAATGTAATATTCCTCAAAAAATTTAAAACGATTTTTTATTTTGGAAAATTAATGTAAAAAGACTATTTGAAAGATTTTGAAAAATTTCGAATATATATATATATATATATATATATATATATCGAATATATATCATTTTAAATTAAAATTTGAAAATATTTCAAAAAATTAAAAGCAAACTGTAGATTTTTGAAGATTTCAAAATAAAATTTTGAAGCTTTTTGATGATTTTGAAAGGTTTCAAAATAATAAATAAATTTTCTTAAGATTCCTATGGATAGTTTCCATTATTTTTAATTTGAAAAATCAATTTCTTAAAAGAGTTAAAAATTTTTCAAATTGAAAGCGATTGAAGTTAAACAAAATTTATTGCACGATTGAACCAAGATGATGAACCTTCAACCTAGGAGTTAAATAATAAACTAAAAAATATATAGTTTTAAATAAAAAGGGAATGAATAAATTTTCAGTTTGAAAAATTATTATTTTTCAAAAAAAAAAGTTTTGAACAAAAATTAAATTACTAAATGTCTAGTTGAAAAAATTAATTTTCAACCAAAAGAAAAAATAAAATTTTATTCAAAATGAATAATTTTCTACCAAAAAAAGAATAATTTTTAACACACTACATAAATTTTTAACTAAATATTTCAATTTTTAAATTAATTTTCAACCTGATAGTTAAATTTTCAACCAAAAAGGTTAATTTTTTACCAAAAAAGACAAATTTTCAACAAAATAGTTGAATTTTCAACGAAAAAAGGCAAATTTACGACAAAAAATATAATAGTTTCATTTTCAGTTCAAGAAATAAGTTTTTAAGGAAATAAAATAAATTTTCAACAAGCGAATGTATTTTCTACCAAAAAGATTTGATCTCTATAAAAAAAATATCCTCGAAAAATCGAATAGTAAAATTTTTAGATAAAAAAACTAATTTTCAACCGATGAAATAAAATTTCAACCAAAATAATTGATTTTCTACAATAAAAAAAGAATCAATTTTGACAAAATACATGAATTTTTAACCAAAAACTTTCATTCTTTAATGGAATTTTCAATTTTACAGTTGAATTTTGAACCAAAAAGGTTAATTTTATATAAAAATTATTTTTCAACGAAATGGATGCATTTTCAACCAAAAAAGGGAAATTTTCAATGAAAAAATAGAATAGTTCAATTTTAGTCACAAAAATAAGTTTTGAAGCAAATAAAATAAATTTTCAAAGAAATAGAAAAATTTTCAACCAAAGGAATGTATTTTCCACCAAAAATATTAAATGTCTAGATAATAGAAAAAAAATCTCAACGAAAAAAAGAATAGTTGAATTTTCAGTTGAAAAAATTAATTTTCAATAAAAAAAAATAATTTTCAACCAAGGAAATGAAATTTCAAACAAAATGATTAACTTTGTGCCTCACAAAAGAATAATTTTCAACAAAATACATGCATCTTCAACTTCATATTTTAATTTTTAATACAATTTTGAACCTCACAGTTGAATTTTCAACCAAAAAGGTTAATTTTTTACCAAAAAAAAAAGACAAATTTTCAACAAAATAGATTAATTTTCAATTAAAAAAGATAATTTTTCAACAAAAAATAGAATGGTTTAATTTTCATTCAGAAAAATAAGTTTCTAAGCAAATAAAATTAATTTTTAACGAAAATGTTGAATTTTCAACCAAACAGATGTATTTTTTATCAAAAATATTCATTGTCTAGATAAAAGAAACTCTTAACAAAAAATGGAATAGAAAAATTGTTAGTTACAAAAATTCATTTTCAATAAAAAAACTAATTTTCAACAAAAGAAATAAAATTTCAACCAAAAAGATTAATGTTCAATACAAAAAGAATAATTTTTAACAAAATACATGAATTTTCAAATAAATATTTTAGTTTTCAATAGAATTTTCAATAAAAAAAGTTAATTTTCTACCAAAAAAAAAGACAATTTTTCCACCAAATAGATGAAGTTTAAAAAAAAATTAGAATAGTTTGATTTTAAGTTTAGAGAAAGAAGTTTTTCAGCAAATAAAATTAAATTGCAACAAAACAGTAACATTTTGAACGAAACGAATGTATTTTCTATCAAAAATATTTGATGTCTATAAAAATAATCTTAACGAAAAATAGAAAGTTAAATTTTTAATTAAAAAAATTAATTTCCAATAAAAAAACTGATTTTCAACCAAAGCAATTACATTTCAACCAAAATTATTAATTTTTTACCAAAAAAGAATAACTTTTAACGAAAAAAAATTAATTTTCAACAAAATATATGCATTTTTAACTAAAACGGATAAATTTTCAACAAAAAATTGAATAATTTAATTTTCAGTTAGAGAAATAATTTTTTAGGAATACAAAA
>CAKNYM010046538.1:40467-55780 GCA_932195095.1 Andricus curvator
TTTAATTTTCAGTTAGAGAAATAAGTTTTTAAGCAAATAAAATAAATTTTTCACGAAACAGTTCAATTTTTAACCGAACGAATTTATTTTCTACCAAAATGATTTAATTTCTAGATCAAAAAAAATCTTAATGAAAAATGGAATGGTTAAATTTGTATTTTAAAAAAAAATTAATTTTCAATAAAAAAATTAATTTTCAACCAAAGAAATAAAATTTAAAACAAATTATTAATTTTCTATTAACAAAAAAAATCATTTTTAACTAAATACATGAATTTTTAAAAAAATATTTCAATTTTTAATTAAATTTTCAAATTTATACTTGAATTTTCAATCGAAAAGGTATTTTCTACAAAAAAGACAAATTTTCAACAATTGTTAATTTTCTACCAAAAAAGAAGAATTTTTAACAAAATACATGAATTTTCAATAAAAATACTAATTTTCAACCAAAGAAATAAAATTTCAAACAGATGATTAATTTCCTATTAAAAAAAACTAATCATTTTTAACTAAATACATGAATTTTCAAAAAAATATTTCAATTTTTAATTAAATTTTCAAATCTATACTTGAATTTTCAATCGAAAAGGTATTTTCTACAAAAAAAGAAAAATTTTCAACAAAACAGATGAATTTTTAACTAAAAAGATTTTTAACAAAAAATAGAATAATTTAATTTTCAGTTAGAGAAATAAGTTTTTAAGCAATTAAAAAAAATTTCCCACGAAACAGTTCAATTTTCAATCAAGCTAATACATTTTCTACAAAAATGATTCAATGTCTACATAAAAAAAATCTTAATGAAAAATGGAATAGTTACATTTTTATTTAAAAAAATTAATTTTCAATAAAAAAACTAATTTTCAACCAAAGAAATGAAATTTCAAACAAATTACTAATTTTCTGCTGAGAAAAAAAATCATTTTCAACTAAATACATGAATTTTAAAATAAATATTCCAATTTTTAATGAAATTTTCAAAGTTATACTTGAATTTTCAATCAAAAAGGGGTTTTCTACAAAAAAGGCAAATTTTCAACATAATAGAATAATTTTCAACTAAAAAACATAAATTGTTACCAAAAAACAGAATAGTTTAATAATTCTAAGTTTAGAGAAATACGTTTTTAAGCAAACAAAATAAATTTTCAACGAGAAAGTTAAATTTTCAAACAAACAAATGTATTTTCTACCAGAAAGATTTAATGTTAAGATAAAAAAAGTCTTAAAAAAAAATTAAATAGTAAAATTTTTAGTTACAAAAATTAATTTTCAATAAAAAAAACTAATTTTCAACAAATGAAATAAAATTTCAACCAAAAAGATTAATTTTCTATAAAAAAAAGAATCATTTTCAACGAAATAAATGAATTTTAAACTAAATATTTTTATTTTTAATGGAATTTTCGACCAAAAAAGTTAATTTTCTACAAAAAAAGATAATTTTTCAACAAAATAGATAGATTTTTAACAAAAATTAGAATATTTTGATTTTAAGTTTTGAGAAATAAGTTTTTAGGAAAAAAAAATAAATTTTCCACGAAACAGTTAAATTTTCAACCAAACGAATTTATTTTCTACCAAAATGATTTAATGTCTAGATCCAAAAAAATCCTAAAAAAAATGGAATAGTTGAATTTTTATTTAAAAAAATTAATTTTCAATAAAAAAACTAATTTCTAACCAAAGAAATGAAATTTTAAACAAATTGTTAATTTCATATTGAAGAACAATTTTTTTAACTAAATACCTGAATTTTTAAATAAATATTTCAATTTTTAATGAAAATTTCAAATTTATACTTGAATTTTCAATCAAAAAGGTATTTTCTACAAAAAAAGACAAATTTTCAACAAAATAGGATAATTTTCAACTAAAAAACATAAATTGTTAACAAAAAACAGAATAGTTTAATAATTCTGAGTTTAGAGAAATAAGTTTTTAAGCAAATAAAATAAATTTTCAACGAGAAAGTTAAATTTTCAAACAAACAAATGTATTTTCTACCAGAAAGAATTAATGTTAAGATAAAAAAAATCTTTAAAAAAAATGGAATCGTAAAATTTGTAGTTACAAAAATTCATTTTCAATAAAACAAAACTAATTTTCAACAAATGAAATAAAATTTCCACCAAAAAGATTAATTTTCTATAAAAAAAAGAATCATTTTCAACGAAATACATGAATTTTAAACTAAATATTTTTATTTTTAATGGAATTTTCGACCAAAAAAGTTAATTTTCTACAAAGAAAGACAATTTTTCAACAAAATAGATGGATTTTTAACAAAAATTAGAATAGTTTAATTTTAAGTTTAGAGAAACAAGTTTTTCAGCAAATAAAATAAATTTTCAACAAAACAGTAAAATTTTCGACCAAATGAATGTATTTTCTACCAAAAAGATTCAATGTCTATAAAAAAATCATTACGAAAAGTAAAAAGTTAAATTTTTAATTAAAAAGATTAATTTTTAATAAAAAAACTGATTTTCAACCAAAGCAATTAAATTTCAACCAAAAAGGTTAATTTTCAACAAAAAAAGACAAATTTTCCAGAAAATAGATGAATTTTTAACTAAAAAGGATAAATTTTCAACAAAAAATAGAATAATTTAATTTTCAGTTACGGAAAAGTTAAATTTGTAATCGAACGAATGAATTTTCTACCAAAAAGATTTAATGTCTAAAAAAAAGATCTCAAAGGAAAATGAAACTGTAAAATTTGGATTGATAAAAAAAAATTGTTTTTAACCAACGAAATGAAATGTCAGCCAAAATGATTTATTTGCTACCGAAAAAATTTTTTTTTTGACAAAATACATGAATTTTCAACCAAATATTCTAATTTGTAATGAAATTTTTGAACAAATAGTTGCATTTTCATCTGAAGAATATTGATTGTTTAACCAAACATGAAATAGTTGAATTTTCAGTTAAAAAAATCAATTTACATTTATTGTAATAACGTAATTCAATAAAATTACGGTGTCAGATTATTACACACGGGGAGGGTCATATTTTGTCAATAAAAAAAAATTGTCTGCCATTTTAAAAAATTATTACTGGAAAAAATTGTCATTCATATTAAATTTAAGGAAATTTTCTCGCTACAATAAGGAAACTTCTTTAAATCTGATTTAACGTTCTCAAATTAGATAAGATTGACTGTAAAATCTGTATTAAAATATCGGAAAATAAAGCGAATTTTTTAAAGTGAAACTTCTTTTGGGGCAGAACTAAATGAAAAAAAAAACGATTGAACGCACGACCACACGACCGCACAACCACACAACCGCACAACCATACGGCCGCACGACCGCACGACCACACTTCCGCACGACCACAAATTTAAAATGATTCCTTACGAAAAATTTCAAAGTTAATCGTAAATAGTAACATAAAATAACATCAGTTATTCGCATATTTCTAAGTTTTACATCGAAAAAGCCCTGATTAAAGGGTTTGATTGAATTTCTTTCCTGCAGTTGTAGGAATATTGGCGAGTAGTAACTAAAAGCAATCGACTGGACGAATGGCGAATAAACAATTCCATTATATTTATCAGATAATGAAAAGACAACGATAAAACCGCAATAGCCCGTAACCAGTACTCGGATTCCGAGACCAGGGTGGATAAAGAACCACATCGGACCGCACTCGTTTTTCCCCCTGTCATTAATACCAGGCGACTGTTACATATGGATGAGACCACGATGGGACATAGAAAAGTATACGATAGATGGAACGAAACTCTATCTAACGGGATACAGGGAACCAAACTCATCGACTAAAAGCATCCACGGAAGACCAAAGTCATTTCGCTTTACTCCTGAATCTTCCTCGACGTCAGGTCTGCTCGAGAGCTTAAGAACTGGGTAGAACACACTCAAAGAGATGGATAAAGTCTATGGTACACGGAAAAAACAGTTTGACTTAAAAAAAAATTTTGAGGGTACGATGTACCTGCAACAAAACTTACCCGTGGTAGTGTAAATGCTAGACTGCAACAAGTCTATTTATTTATTATCATCATGTCTAAATTCAATGTTTCCCTGCAGTGTAGGGTACGATGTACCTGCAACAAAACTTACCCGTGATAGTGTAAATGCTAGACTGCAACAAGTCTATTTATTTATTATCATCATGTCTAAATTCAATGTTTCCCTGCGATTTAGGGTACGATGTACCGACCACTTTGGGTACGAAGTGACGATCACTGGGGCTATGAAGTATCGGCTAATTATACAAAACAAAACAAACATAGCAACTTGGGTTTTCGTACCCCAAGTCCGAGAGATATTCAAATCACAACCTAATGTTCCGTCCGATCTCCACAGTTTTCAATGACAGCTTGGCACGCAGTAAAAACGTAGGAATAAATTTTGCAGTTACAATTAGAATAGTTTTTACTTTACCTTCGTTGTAATTCGAATATCTATCGCACTTGGGGTACAAAATGCCAAGTTTTTGTTGTTGTTGTTGCACATTTTGTACACCTAGTAGCTGATATTTTCTACCCCAAGTGGTCGGTACATCGTACCCTACAACACAGGAAAACATTACCGTCAGACATGGAGATAATTAAGAAATTCGCTTGTTGCAGTGTATCATTTTTTATTTCAAAAAACGAATTTTAGGGAAATATTTTTATTAAATATTAAATTATTATATTATATATTTTTTCATTGAATATTTAAAAAAATATGTTTTTGGGGTACGAAATACCGAGTTGTTTTGATTGTTTCGTTTTGCATTTCGTACCTTAAGTAGCTGATACTACGTACCCCAAGTGGTGGGTACATCGTACCCTACACCACAGGAAAACATTACCTCCAGACATGAAGATAATTAAGAAATTCGTTTATTGCAGTGAATCATTTTTTATTTCGAAAAAAAATTTTAGGGAAATATTTTGATTAAATATTAAATTATTATATTATATTATAAATATTTTCATTAAATATTTGATAACAATTTTTTTTCGGGGTACGAAATGCCGAGTTGTTTTATTTAGCATTTCGTACCCCAAGTAGCTGATACTATGTACCCCAAGTGGTGGGTACATCGTACCCTACATTACAGGAAAACATTACCTCCAGACATGGAGCTAATTAGGAAATTCGCTTATTGCAGTGAATCATTTTTTATTTCGAACAAAAATTTTAGGGAAATATTTTGATTAAATATTAAATTATTATATTGTATTATAAATATTTTCATTAAATATTTGATAACAATTTTTTTCGGGGTACGAAATGCCGAGTTGTCTTATTTAGCATTTCGTACCCCAAGTAGCTGATACTATGTACCTCAAGTGGTGGGTACATCGTACCCTACATCACAGGAATACATTACCTCGAGACATGGAGATAATTAGGAAATTCGCTTGTTGCAGTGTATCATTTTTTATTTCGAAAAACAAATTTTAGGGAAATATTTTTATTAAATATTAAATTATTATATTATTATATTATATTATATATTTTTTCATTAAATATTTAAAAAAATATATTTTTGGGGTACGAAATACCGAGTTGTTTTGCTTGTTTCGTTTTGCATTTCGTACCCCAAGTAGCTGATACTACGTACCCCAAGTGGTGGGTACATCGTACCCTACATTACAGTAAAACATTACCTCCAGACATGGAGATAATTAGGAAACTCGCTTGTTGTAGTCTATGATTTTTTATTTCGAAAAAATAATTTAAAAAAATATTTTTGTAAAAACTTCAAACATACCAAAGGATTTCAAAAATTATCAAAACAGAATTTGGGAGATTTAAACAATTTTTTTTTCATTTTTCAGAAGTTTAAGAATATTTTGAGAAAAATTCAAATAATTTTAAAAGATATGTAGAAGGTTTGAATTTTTTTCAAATAATTAATAAATAAGTTGAAATTTGAAAAGAGTAACAAAAGACGAGTTTTTAACAAAATAAGAGAATTTTCTACTGAAAAAGAGCAAATTTTTAGCAAAAATGAAATGGCCACATTTTTGAGTAAAAAAAAATTCATTTTCAATATAAGAACAAAATAAATTTTTAACCAAATTTGGTACATTTTTAACCAAAGTGGTGAATTTTCAACCCAGAAGATGAATTTTCTACCCAAAAAAAAAAAAACAATTTTCCACAAAACAGATGAATTTTCAACTAAAAAAATAAATTTTCAACAGAAAATAGAATCGTCTAATTTCAAGTTACATAAATAATTTTTGAACCAAATAAAATAAATGTTTAACAAAATAGTTCAATTTTCAACCAAACAGATTAATTTTCAACAAAAAAATTAAATGCCTATCAAAAAAACTTTCGACAAAAAATAGAACAGTTAATTTTTTTCTTATAAAAATTTATTTTCAATTAAAAAAAATGATAATTTCAACCAAAAAATGAAATATAATCTAGAAAGAAATATTTTTCCGCCACAAAGGAAAAAAAAATACATGACTTTTCAACCAAATATTTTAATTTTTAATGGAATTTTTAACCAAAAAGTATAATTTTCTACCAAAAAAAGACAAATTTTCAACAAAATGAGAATTTTGTAAAAAAAAAAGAATGTAAATTTTCGACAAAAAAAGGCAATTTTTTAACAACAAATTGAATAATTTAATTTTCAGTCAGAGAAATCAGTTTTTGAGAAAATGAAATCAATATTCAACGAAACAGTTAAATTTTCAACCAAAGGAATATATTTTCTACCAAAAAATTTCAGTATCTAGAATAAAATAAATAAAATTTCAACCAAAAGGAATAATTTTCTATAAAAAAAGTAATAATTTTTAACAAAATACTTGAATTTTTTACCAAAAAGGTTAATTTTCAACCAAAAAAATACAAATTTTCAACAAAATAGATGAATTTTCAACAAAAAATAGAATAATTTCTTTTCAGTCAGAGAAATCAGTTTTTAAGCAAATAAAATAAAATTTCAACGAAACAGTTAAATTTTCAGCCAAAGGAATGCATTTTCTACCGAAAGATTTAATTTCTACATAAAGAAAAATCTCAACGAAAAATGGAATAGTTAAATTTTTAGTTGAAAAAATTAATTTTCAATCAAAAAAACTCATCGATTAAAAGCATCCGCGGAAGAACAAAAAGTGTGAATTAAAAAACTCTTTTGAGGGTACGATGTACCTGAATGAAAAATTACCCGTGGTAGTAAAAATTCTACATTGCATCAAGCGAGTTTCTTTTTTATCAACATGTCTGAATGTAATGTTTCCATGTGATGTAGGGTACGATGTGCTGACCACTTTCAGTAAGAAGAAACGATCACTTGGGCTACGAAGTATCGGCCATATGGGGTACGATGTGCAAAACAAAATAAACATAACAACTTGGAACATCTTAACCCAAGTGGTCGGCACATCGTACCCTACATGACAGGAAAACATTACCTTTAGACATGGAGATAATTAAGAAATTCGCTTCTTGCAGTGTATCATTCATACTATCCAAAGGTAATGTTTGTTGAAGGTAAATGGTACACTGAAAGTAGTGTATATATCACACTTTTTTTGTGCGCACAGTAAAAAAGTAGAAATAACTTTTGTTGCAGGTAAAATTAGAATGGTGTTTACTTTTGTTGTGATTCGATTAGCTCTCAGACTTGGGGTAAAAATGCCGAGTTTTTTGGTTTGTTTTGTTTTGCATTTCGTACCCCAAGAGGACGGCACATCGTACCCCAAGTGGTTGGTACATCGTACCCCAAGTGGTTGGTACATCGTAAACAAAGTGGTTGGCACATCATACCCTAAGTGTTTGGTACATCGTACCCTAAGTGGTCGGCACATCGTATCCCAAGAAGTTGGTACATCGTAACCCAAGTGGTTGGCACATCGTACTTCAAGTGGTCGGTACATCGTACCGCAAGTGGTCGTCACATCTTGCTCCAAGTGGTCGTCACATCTTACTCCAAGTGGTCGGTACATCGTACCCTAAGTGATTGGTACATCGTACCCCAAGTGGTCGGTACATCGTACCCTTAGTGGTCGGTACATCGTACCCTACTAGCCACGCTCTTGTGCCATATACTGTAATTCCATCCATTTTTATTGATTGTTTGGTAAAATAAACTATCAACTTATACCAAATGGGGTTTCTAAAAAATTACCTTCATGTGGTCTATTAATTCTCAGAGAAACACTTTTTCCCTGAAAGTAACGACTTCAGTCACTGCGGAGGCAATAGGCCCTGATGTTTATTTCATGATTCGCAAGGTCGTTTTTCCTCAGAGCCATATGTACTCGGGAAAATAAAAACCAAGAGGAGAGAATAATGTCCCGAAATGACATTATGTATCGTTTATACTTTTTTTCCCTCCCATACTGAAAATCACGAAACACGAAATTCCTAAACTTCACAGTAAATGTAAATTGAGCAATTTCATCCAGAAATTGGATCAAAATGATGCCAATTTTCATTTTTTAAATATTATTAATAAAATTTTTAAAAAAAGTAATAAAATTACGCACTACTGAAAATTTTGAAAAAACTTTCTAAATTTTTTTTTCTTAGGAAAAATCATTAAGTTTTGACAAACAGTTGAACTAAGTGAAATTTAAGAATCATTTTTCAACAATTTTTTATACAGTCCTTCGGTTTGTTTGAAAATTCAACTTTTTTCATGAAAACCTGTCTTTTTGGTTAAAAATCGACTATTTGGTTGAGAATAAACTATTTTTCATAAATTTATATTTTCGGGTTGAAAATCCAAATTTTTTATATAAAATTTTTTTGCTGATTAGGAAATTCAACAATTTCGTTGAATTTTTTTTCACTCTTGACTCAAAAATCTTTCTTGATTGAAAATTGAAATTTTTTGTTGAAAATTCGTCTTGTGGTATGAAAATTCTTTTGGTAGAAATTTTATCTTTCTGGTTAAAAAAAATTCAACTATTTTTGGTTAAAAGTTTATCCTTCGATTAAAAATGCCACTATTTGATTTTCAATTCGTTTTTTTATCATTAATTTTTTTTCAAATTAAAAATATAGCCAAAAATAAATATGGCCAACGGCCATACCACGCTGAAAAACCCAGTTCTCGTCAGATCACTGAAGTTAAGCAGCCTTGGACGCGGTTAGTACTTGGATGGGTGACCATTCAAGAATACTGACATGAGTGCTGTTGGCACATCGTGGGTGTGGTGAGCCCACACTTGTAGTTATTTATAACTACAAGAAAAACCTAGAAACACTACCCGAATCGGGTAGTGTCACGCCTACCCTGAAAGGGAAATGGTTTAATGGTATAAAAAAAAATATAGCTACTCCCTTTTTGGTTCAAAATTTATCTTTTTCATATTAAAATTCAATTATTTGGTTAAAAATCGATGTATTTTGTTGAAAGTTTATTTTCTTGTTTAACCATCATTTTTTTTTTAATCTGAAAATTTAATTTATTCGATTTTTGCTTAAAAATGTATCTTCTTTGGTTGAAAATGAAAAAAATTAGTATAAATTGGTTTTTCTCTAACTTAAACATTAATTTTTTTCCAACTGAAAATTGATTTTTTTGTTGTTAAAAATTCAACTGATCGGTTGAAAATTCATCTATTTGGTCGAAAATTCGTCTCTTTGTGTAGAAAAAGAATTTTCCTAATTGAAAATTATTCTTTTTGATTTAAAAGTCAACTACTGTGTGAAAAGTTGAACTATTTTCTTGAAAATTTATTTTATTGTTGAAGATTCATAATTATAATTGAAGATTCCTCTTTTTTGTAGAAAATGTATCTATTTTACTGAAAAATCTATTTTTGGGTCAAAAGTTCACTATTATCTATTTAATTTAAAAAATTCAAATGTCTAATTAAAAATTGGTTTTTTTTTTAATTCAAATATTGTATTTTAAATATTTATTTAGGAATTAACATTTTGGATGAAAATTCAAATTTTAATAATGAAAATGTAGACGAATAATATGCTTTGGTTAAAAATTGAATTTTTTTGTTGAAAACTTTACTTTTGTTTTTTGTTAAAAATTCAACTCTTTGTTTCAAAGTTGAACATGTTTGTTAAGATTAATTTTTTTTTAAAGATGCATCATTTTTGTTAAATATTCATCTTTTTGATCACCTCAAGATCACTTCAAATTCAACTATTTTGTTGAAAACTCTTTTTTTTTGTCAATAATTAATTTTTTCAACTGAAAATTTATCTATTACAGTTTTGGTTGAAAATTCAACTATTTTACTGAAAATTAATATTTTTTAGATGAAAATTAAACAACTGTGTAAAATATTTATCCATTGGATTAGAAGTTGAACTACTTTGTTAAAAATATTTTTTTTAGTTGATAATTCATAATTTTACTTGTTTTTTTTTTTTTTTTGGTTGAACATTAATTTTCTGAACAAAATTTACCTATTCTTGTTGAAGATTCATAATTTTAGTTTAAAAATTATCTTTTCAATTGAAAATTGGAATATTCTGTTAAAAATTGATTCTTTTTTTACGTTAAAATTAATTTTTCAACTGAAAATTCAACAATTTTATTTGTGGTTCAAAATTCAACTATTTGGCTGCAAATTCTACTATTATAATATTTTTAAAATTTAATTTTTTGTTTAAAATTGAACTATGTAATCGAAAATCGACTTTTCGGAATTAAATTTGAATATTTTGGTAAAAATTGGTTTTTTCCTTAGTTATAATTTAATTTTTTATTCAAATTTTAACTTTTCTATTTTTCGTTAAAAATGCAGCTATTTTGTTGGAAATTAATCTTTTTTTTTTAATTCAACTATTTGTAGAAAATTCATGTATTTTGTTCAAAATTTAACATTTTTTTAAACATTTTCTGTCGGTCTTGGGTAGTTGTAAATCATCTTGAATCTCTTTGCTTGATCTCTTCGGTTACAAGTTCATTTTTTACCTGAAAATTCAACTATTGCATTTTTTGTTAAAAATTTATCATAGTTGAAAATTCAACTATTTGGTTGAATGTTGAACTTTTTTCTTTGAAAATTTATTTTTTCCTAAAGATTCATCATTTTAATTAAAAATTTATTTATTTAGTTGAAAATTTTCAAACCAAAAAGAGAAATTTTCAACAAAAAATTTGAATTTTCAACTAAGAAAGATTTTCCGGTCAATAAAGAAATAAGCTTATTAAAAACCTGGAATTTTTAAACCAAAAAGTCTAATTTCTTGGACAGCAGTTGAGTTTTCAACACGAAAATATAAATTTTTACAAAAAAAAAAGTCGACCAAAAAATAGAAAAAAAGTATTTTCCCAAATAGATGAATTTTTAACAAAAAAGATTAAATTTCTATAAAAAAGATAAATTTTCGATGAAAAGTAATATAGTAAAATAATGATTTCCAACGAAAAAGATAAGTCTTTAACCAGCAAGATTAATTTTCCACAAAAAAAAAGTTTTTAACAAAATACATGAATGTTTAACTAATTATTTGAAATTAGAAAAAAAAGTTGTCCACCAAACAGATAAATTTGCAACCAACAAGATTAATTTTCTACCGAAAAAAGATTAATTTTTATATAAATAACACAATTTATTCACCAAGCAGATTAATTTTTTATCAAAAAAGACTAAAAAGATGAATTTTCAACTAAAATGATGAATCTTTACCAAAATAATTTTTTTTCAGCATCGTGATTGAACCATGAACCAATTCTTGGATTTTCTACAAAAAAAAATTTCAACAAAATAATTAAATTTTCAAACATAGAAATGAGTTTCCGACCAATAGGATCGATCTTCAACGAAAATGAAAAATTTGTAACGAAGTAATGAATTTTCAAACAAGAAGATTAATCTGCTACCAAAAAAAGATATTTCAACAAAAAACATTATCTTTTACAAAAAAACGTTTTTAATCAAAAATTAAATTAAATGTTTAGTTTGAATCATAAATTTTCATTAAAATAAAATGAGTTTTCTATCAGTTCAATTCCACTCAAAAAGACGAATTGAAAATAATTAAATTATATAACAAATTTTTAACAAAATTGTTGAATTTTGCAACTTTTTCAGGTTAATTTCAAATCTTTTTTGTTTGAAAATTCGAGAATCCGGTTAAAATTCAACTTTCTAGGTTGAAATATCAACTATTTGGTTTAAAAATTCGACTATTTTTTTCAAAACATAACTATTTGGTTGAAAATTTAACAACTTTGTTGAAAACTATATTATTTTATTGAAAATTCAACTATTTTATTAGAAACTCAATTTTTTTGTTGAAAATTCAATTATTTTGTCAAAGTCATCTTTCTTTGTCAAAAATTTAACTGTTTTCTAAAGAATGTGTCCTCTCGGATTGAAAATTCAACTATTTTGTTGAAAATTCGTTTTTTTTTTAAAAGTTGAAATATCAATTATTTTGTCAAAAATTGAATTATTTTGTTCGAAATTTAATTATTTTGTTGAAAATTCAACTATTTTGTTCAAAACTTAATTATTTTATTAAAAATTCAACTATTTTATTCGACACTTAATTATTTTGTTGAAAATACAACTATTTTGTTAAAATCATGTTTCTTTGTCGAAAATTGAAATGTTTTCTTAAAAATGCGTACTCTTTGAAAATTCAACTATTTGGTTGAAAATTTGACTATTTCGTTCAAAATTTAATTATTTTGCTGAAAATTCAACTATTTCGTTCGAAACTTAATTATTTAGTTGAACAATTAACTATTTTGTTCAAAAATTAATTATTCTGTTGAAAATTCAACTATTTTGTTTGAAACTTCATTATTTTGTTGAAAATTCAACTATTCTGTTCGGAACTTAATTATTTTGTTGAAAATGCAACTATTTTGTTTGAAACTTAATTATTTTGTTGAAAATTCAACTATTCTGTTCGGAACTTAATTATTTTGTTGAAAATTCAACTACTTTGTTCAAAACTTAATTATCTTGTCGAAAATTCAACAATTTTCCAGAAAATTTGTCCTCTTGGATTAAAAATTTAACTCTTTGGTTGAAAATTCAACTATTTTGTTAAAAATTCAAATATTTTGATCAAAACTTAATTATTTGGTTGAAAATTCAACTATTTTGTGAAAGTCTTGTTTCTTTGTTGAAAATTCAACAGTTTTCCTGAAAATTGGTTCTTTCGGAATTAAAATTCCACTATTTGGTTGAAAATTTAACCATTCAGTTCGAAACTTAATTATTTTTTTAAAAATTCAACTATTTTCTTCTAAACTTAATTATTTTGTTGAAAATTCAAATATTTTGTGAAAGTCTTGTTTCTTTGTTGAAAATTCAACAGTTTTCCTGAAAATTGGTTCTTTTGGAATTAAAATTCAACTATTTTCTTCGAAACCTAATTATTTTCTTCAAAATTCTATTATTTTATTGAAAATTCATTTTTGATATGTTTTAATATCAACTATTTGGTTGAATATTCAACTATGTTGTTCAAAACTTCATTATTTTGTTGAAAATTGAACTATTTTATTAAAAATTCATTTTTTCTATGTTGTAATATCAACTATTTGGTAAAAAAATCAACTATTTTGTTCAAAACTTGATTATTTTGTTGAAAATTCAACTATTCGTTTCGAAACCTAATTATTTTGTTGAAAATTTAATTGTTTTGTTAAAGTCATGTTTTTTCTTCGAAAATTTAACAGTTTTCCTGAAAATTTGTCCTCTTGGATTGAAAATTCAACTATTTTGTTCAAAATTCTTCATTTCCTCTAGGTTGAAATATCAACTATTTCTTTAAAAGTTCAACTATTTTGTTTCAAAATTAATTATTTTGGCGAAAATTCTACTATTTTTTTTGAAAACTTAATTATTTTGTTAAAAATTCAACTATTTTCTTAAAGTCATGTTTTTGTCGAAAATTTAAGTTTTCCTGAAAATTTGTTTGGTTGAAAATTCAACTTTTTTATTAAAAATTCAACGATTTTGTTGAAAACTTAATTATTTCGTAGAAAAATCAACCATTTTGTTAAAATCATGTTTCTTTTTTGAAAATTCAACAGTTTTCTGAAAAATTGGTTCTTTGGGACTAAAAAATTCAACTATTCAGTTGAAAACTTAATTGTTTCATTAAAAATTTAACTATTTTGTTTGAAATTCAAATATTTTGTTGAAAATTCAACTATTTTATTGGAAATTCATTTTTTCTATGTTGTAGTATAAACTATTTGGTTAAAAATTCAACTATTTTGTTCAAAACTTAATTAATTTGTTGAAAATTCAACTATTCGGTTCGAAACTTAATTATTTTGGTTGAAAATTCAAGTATTTTGTTCAAAACCTAATCATTTCGTTGAAAATTCAACTATTTGGTTAAAAAATTTAAATATTTTGTTGAAAACTTAATTAATTTGTTGAAAATTTAACTTTTTTCTTCCAAACTTAATTATTTTTTGAAAAATCAATTCATTTTTTTGCAATTCAACTATTTTGTTCAGAACCCAATTATTTGGTTGAAAATTCAACTATTTTGTTGCAAATTTAGTTATTTTGTTGAAAATTCAACTATTTGGTTGAAAAATTGTAAAGGTTTGTTAAAAATTCAACTATTTGGTTGAGATACTAATTATTTTGGTTGAAAATTCAACTATTTTGTTGAATTCATGTTCCTTTGTAGAAAATTTAACAGTTTTCCTGAAAATTTGTACTCTTGGATTGAAAATTCAACTATTTGTTTCAAACATTTTTTTTTTTCTAGGCTGAAATATCAACCATTTGGTTAAAAGTTTAACTATTTTATTCGAAACTGAATTATTTTGTTGAAAATTAAACTATTTTGTTCAAAACTTAATTGTTTTATTGAAAATTCAACTACTTTGTTCAAAACTTAATTATTTTATTGAAAATTCAACTATTTTCTTCAAAACCGAATTATTCGGTTTAAAATTTCACTGTTTCCTTTAAAACTTAATTCTTTTGTTGAAAATTCAACAATATCGTTCGAAACTTGATTATTTGGTTGAAAATTTAACATTTTTCCTGAAAATTTGTCCTTTTGGAATAAAAATTGAACTATTTTGCTGAAAATTCAACTATTTTGTTTGAAACTTAATTATTTTGTCTGAAATTGAACTATTTTGTTAAAAACTTAATTATTCTGGTTAAAAATTCAACCACTTTGTTTGAAACTTAATCATTTCATTGAAAAGTCAACTATTTTGTTAAAAACTCAATTATTTTGTTGAAAATTCAACTATTTTCTTCGACACTCAATTATTTTGGTTAAAAATTCAACTATTTTGTTCAAAACCCAATTATTTTGTTGAAAATTCAACTATTTTTAAAAAACTTAATTATTTTCTTGAAAATTCAATTATTTTGTTCAAAACTTAATTATTTTGGTTGAAA
>CAKNYM010046540.1:0-51275 GCA_932195095.1 Andricus curvator
TGTGCCAAGTTATGAAGTCTCTTATCTTTTACTCACCTACTAAAGCTCAAGGATGAACGAAAGGTATCAATAGAATTAAAAAATTCACACTGTAGGTCTGTAAATTACATACATAAAAATTCTAGCTTTGTTTTGTATTACTGCAGCTTAAAAAATTATTGCTTGCAATAAACTTCGTTCTTCTAATATAAATCTCTCCTAACACCTCTCAAAAGAAGACTGTTATTTGGTTGAATGGGAAATGCAATAAAACTCTTACGTGCACTAATGCATAATCTGTATTTGTATTTATTCCCAGGGAGTCCCTAGGGTTAATTAGCCTTCTGAGAAACATAATATACATAATAAAATATATAATTACAAGCATTGATCGATGAATGGTATATGTACGGTAGGATAAGTAAAGAGTTGTAATTATTGCAAATATTAAATAAAATAATATAAAATGAAATATAAAGCTGATAGTCCAGAATCGTAGAAGCTTTATTTAAGAAAGAAGGAAATGATCCATCAAAATAATATGATAGAGATTGAAATATGACATAAATTGAAATTCAAACGGGGAAAAAATGGAAAAATTCTTAATAAATTGAATTTACTACATAATTTGTATTTGCATTTATTTCCAGAAAGTCCTCAGAGATAATTAGCCCCCTAAGGATTAGAGTATACATAACAAAATATATAATTACAAGCACTGATCGATGAACGTTGAATGTATGGTAGAATTAGTACAGAGATGTAATTGTTATAAAGGATACATAAAATAATATAAATAAAAATATAAAGCTGATAGTCCAGAACCGTAGACGCGATATTTGAGGCTCATGTAGGGGTAATGTAACGTAGAAAACTCTCCTGCAAAAATCAATTCCAAATGCTAGCACAACGAATGATTATCGGGAGGCAATATTTCTTCCTCTTGGAAGCTCAAATACATAGTTGAGGCGAGAAGTCCCTGTGGATCATCAACATTTGCGATAAATATGTTAAATTTCTTAAATACTGTATCTCCAAAGCAGCCGAAAGAAAGTAAACAGAAACTATGTCAACAGCGCCGCCTGGTCTCAATATTGATCTCTAAAATCGATTTAGAGGGACTTCTGGCGCAATATTCAAAATAGAAAAATTATTTCAACAGGCATAGGAGTGATAATTTTTATAAAGTTGTAATAAATTATTAGAAACCATGACAAATGTATGTTATTGAAGAATACATATTTATAAAAACGCTCAAAGAAGGAAAAATACATTGAATGTAAAATAACACAGCCACACAAAAAAAAATCTTTTTCCGGGTCTGGAAGTCAGACCATGTCTACTATATGTTTTTGAGGTCGCTGAATCCGAATCCGTGGTCCAAAAAATCCCAGCACGTCAGGGTTCTGACATAACCTCAAAAAACCTCATAAAAAATTTTCTTCCTGGTCTGGAAGCCCTCAAACCCTTGAGAGGAAGAGATTAAATATACGTACACACATACATTAATCCAACTCACCAACCCCTTTAATGTATACATTGTAAAAATTTAGTTGAAATAATGAAATTAAGTGATCAAACATTGATAATCCCCACGAAATTATTTTCATCCACATATTCGCTTATCATAATTTCAATAAATGTTTAAGCTTCTACAGTTCGACCGAAAAACATGTCTAAATAGTTGTGTCATTGATTCTAGATCTTTTTGAATGAATCTGAATATTTTATAGCGAACGATATTCTTCAAAAGTCGAAAATTTTTGTTGTAATTTTGTTTGTGAAATAAAAAGTGTTAAAACCCTTTTATAGAAAATGGGATTTAAAGAATGTATGCGGAATTTTATTATTTTCATTTATAAAAAATTTCAAATCAGATGAAAATAATTGTGCACGGAGAAAAATGGATGGTCAAAGTTAGAGGGTCAAAATTTAGAGAGCCAGTCCATTCTTCTAAATGGTCTAAAGAGCGTTTCAGAATTTTTCCGACATAGTCAGAGAGATTCTTATTTCATGGCCAGTATGAGTGTTGTAATAAGGTCAGACTCACTATCAGGGATAATCGAAGTATCCTTTCGGCATGGTCAATACGATCATCTTGTTTTCACTCATTTCGACCATCCACGGAAGAGCAAATGACCCATCGCGGATGGTTAACCTGATTAGTTACCGTTGGCGTGTTTTTTTTTAACGAATGAATGTGTAAGTCCAATGTTCACAACGAATAATAAATGCAAAGTGCATAAGAATATTAGGAATTATTGTAAATTCATATTTAAGGTGAAAAATATATTCCTTTCTTTAGACATTAAAATCTATCATTTATTTTTAAGGAAAAAATCTAATAAATAATTAAAATTTTACTTTAAAAGTCCTTCTTGTGAGCAAAGTATTATTTTTAATAACTTTACTCTTATTAATTGCTGTTTGAAATTGCTTTTCACATTTAATCATTTCAAATAAGCGCGCCAACCCCAACCAATCCAGTTGTCGACGCGATGGATGCAGTGTGAATGGATACGAGAGTTGGGAGCACCATGGTTCAGAGCAATTTCGGAGTGAGTGAATGTGATTTTGAGCCGTTTAGCGTCAAATTTGCTGTTTATTGAACTTAAACATATTTTTAACAAGTTTAAACTGCTTTTTGATATTTCGAATATGCGTGGAGAGTAAAGTGCATAAGAGAGAATATGATTGCAAGTGAATTAAGTTTATTCTTTTGAATTGTCAACGTCAAATTTGAAGCTTCCAAGGGATTTAGGATAAAGGCGTAACTGGACGTTCAGCTATCAATTTTTTGTCACCGAGTGGTTTCAAACTGAAAAAGTGCAAAAAATTTCAGCATGCAGAAGGTAATTATATTGGTTTCTGAATTCACTTCAGTGTCTGGAATCTTACAATTCAGCGTGACACAGTGCCGTGTCCTTAGCCTTCCGTGCTCCAAAAAATATATTGTGAATGTGCACTGTTTTTGCATATCAAATTATCTCTCATACACCTCACTCTCCACAAAGAATAAAAAATGCTTTCAGAATTCATGTATTTCATATAAATTTTCAGGTTTTGTAGGTTCCACTTAATTTCATAATTTCCAGTCTCTTCTAAGAGGGAGACTGGAATAAATAGGAAAAGGACAACAAATATAGATAATGTAGGATAATCGAATCGACCCCTTAAGATGGCCAGGTCGACTGTCTGAAGAGATCAAGTCGACTATCTGATATGACCAAATCGACCTTCTATGATAAGCGATTCGACCCTTTATAATGACCGGTCCGGCCATCTCTCATGATCGGTTCGACTTTCTATGACGCTTGAGTCGACCGTCCTAGATGACCAAGTCGATACTGTGAGATTATCGATTTGAACCTCTTGTTTTAACCTTTTAGAGATAGTCGCTTTAGCCATCTTCAAGGGCTGTCCTATAGTTCACCCTGCAATATAGTCTGTCTGCACATCTGCATCGCTAAAATGACCTTCCATTTTTCTCCGTGTGGTTTGCAAATTAATTTGTCCACAGCCACTGTTATTTGCCCTACTGAGCCGCGCGGCGCCATAGAAGACGTGACGTTTGAAATTTGATCTCCAAAACCAGTGGCAAAAACACTTCAATAATTTCAGGGCTTGCAGACCACACTTTTATCTTCCTCTAATGAAAAAAAAGAATAAATAAAAAATGTCTTTTTTGGGGAACGCTTTTTTCATTTTTATTTTTTTCACCAAATTTTCAAATTTTTTATTTATTTTTTCACATTTTTTTATTTTGAAGTGTATCTTAAAACAAGTAAATTCAGGTGGCGAAAACATAAATCAGTCAGTTAAAACCCAAGGTATGCCATATCACCACCAAACAATTATATATCCCGAATTACAGCTAAATTCCATTTTGACATGAAAATGCGAAATCCCGTGAAATCTGGTTCACGGTGAGAATCAAAATTCAAAAATCATCCTTACTTAATCAATGGAACTTTCTTGATGGATCCTTGTTGACCAAAACTAATACCACTCCCCCGTCTGACCATAACAGAACTTTTTTACTTAATGCTTTTCAATATTAGGAATCTATTACTTTTAGATACTCTTAGAACAGCCATTAGGTGAATCCATAATATGATAGCCGAGTTACACGGGAAAAAGATTCTCTATTAACTTGAGAAATTTCATTTCAAATCATGCACGAAGATCCAGTTTGGGGTGTCAGAATGATTACGTATTTATCTACATCATTCTATGGTGAAAGTAAATGAAATCGTATTTTAAGGTTTGTGCAAAACATTTTTTTTTTATTTTTTATAATAAATCGAAAATTACCTACGGATTTTTAAAAATTATAGCATTTTAGTCGGAAATTTTTTTTTTACTGACTAAACACAAATAAAAATCGTGTAATTTAATTACTTTAATTAATTCTTATCAGCTTTTCTTAAGCAGTGATTTCATATTCCTAGTATGTTGCCAACCATCGCATTTGCGTGTTCGGCTCCTTTTAGAGACACTAGTAGTTTCGCGCGCGCCCAGGCGCGCGTCTATTCATTTTTTTTGAGTGAAAATAATAAACCAAATACTTATTTGTTCTATGTTATTCATATTTAATTAATGTTACAAAATATTTGTATAAAATAATTAGAAGGCGCAACACGATGATGTCTTTAGTCTCAAGATCAAGGCGGCTCCGTTGGGATCAATGACTTCAACTGCTCGATTATTATCGAAGAACGAAGAATCGTGACACGTTCCATTACTGTCTAACCCACTGATGCCTCGTGTCACACGCATATAGAAGGCAGGCGAAAACGCTAATCATGATAATCGAAATCGACAATATCGTTTAGAGATTCCTTATTAAGAATCCCACCTTATTTCGTGCCAGAGATTTATGTGATAGGTCGTTATTTTCACGATGTACACCGAACTCTCGGTTTCAGTCCAGTTTCGGTGGTTGCCTGCAAATAGCCTTGGCTACAAGTCGAAGGGATCCAAACGTAAATAGTCAGGGCCGCCTGAACCGTTTCCAATTGGAATGCAGAATATTGCGCAATATACTCGACTGAGTACTCAAGCACTGCGGCCCTTCCGAAGCAAGAGTCGCAACCGTCCCTCGCTCTGCGCGCTGAAAAACTGCGTGGGCCACCAGTTCTAGAAAGGACAAGACCGGGGGGACAGAATCCGAGAGTTGAGTGAAATTTTATACGGGAGAAGTTATTGTTGGGAAAGATGACGTAACACGTAAAGTGACATTCGGGTCTACGTATGAACCAAAAATCAGGAATAGTTAACATATCATAGCTCTGATGAAGGTTTTGCTTCATGTTTATTTTGTCATAATTAAAAGCTTACATTATTAAATATCAGCGTTGATTGTTCACAATTTATTTATAACTCTATGTGATTTGTTTTTTATATGACATTTCACAGAAATTAAAATGTAAGTGTTGAACATATATTACTATGGATTAGCAACACACGCGGATTATTATTCAACCTTTCATTTAAATTACAATACATAAAGTGGACGGTCTAGAAATATCAAAATAATTTATTCATCGATAGAAATTGTAACATTTCATGTCTCACTTTAATATTTTAATTTGAGCGGCTTTAAGACGAGCATGTGTTGAAATTTTCACAGATTTTCTCTGATGAACTGTGAAATAAACTTTTTCGAAAAATAGTATCAAGATAGACAAAACCACGCTTCCACAAAACATCACCAAAAGTGATGCTATATCCAGAAAAGTAACAGGCTGATATTTTTTTTTCAGCAGGTGCATTTATGGAGGAAATTTTGCTGCTGCTGCGGTCTAGAACCTTTGACCTTATGTGTTCCAATACACCATTTTCCCTGAGTTTCGTGATGCTAAAAAAATGATTATGGTATCTAAATAACGAAATTCAAACCATGGATTTTGTATTGCATATATATTAGTCGTAAAATAAGATCCTCCTAGTTATCCCTTTTCTCATGCAAAAATTTGGTACGACATAAAATTAATTAGGTTTTCTTATCAATATTTTGTAATTCGTTTTATTTGCACTTGAAAATGCGTTGTATATTTTGAAAATGAAAAACCAAATTTTGAATGGGCCGTGAGAATGAATGAAAACTTCTAGTTCAATCCTAACATTCCAAATGGATCTGATGAGGCCAATTTCTGAAAAAATGTTCAATTTTGACAGTTTAGACCAATAAATGGGTCGCATTTTTTATATTCACTTAAAAAAAAGACAATGCAGATTCACATTCCCTTGAAAATAAATAATAATAATAAATTTATAAAAGTCACACCCAAATTTTTTCTTTACAAACGAATTAACTGTAAACGCATAAGAATGAAATGGAGGAATAAATCAATTTTTGTCAATTCTATCCAGAATGTAAGACCCCTAAAAACACCTGTCAAGAATGGATAATTCATGTGCATATAATAATTTTCACTGAATATCGTGAATTTGTATATTATCTCCTGAATCCAATAGAAGATTAATTAATTGACAATTAAACAATTTGAGCAATTCAAACTTGTTTAAATGCTACTTCTAATAAAAACAAAATATGAAATCATACTTTATTGCCTCATTCTTAATTTGTTCAACTTACTGACAATGGTTTAAACAGTATTTATTGTTTGAGACTGATTTTTTTCACAAAATATCGAGGGGAAACAGTCTTTCCCATAATAAATTGAAGTTGTTGAAAGGCCCTGATAACATCATTTTTGATAATCTTAAAAAAATGTGGGTGTTTCGTATACGAAATTCAAGAATGTTCTTTCTTAGGTGCGAATAATACATAATGAAGAATACAATATTATAAATATTTCCTCTATCACGGGCAGGATTATATTTTTTTAACTGAAAAAATTGAGGGAATACTTACTGATAATTAATAGCTTCTTTGTACGGGCTGTTCTGAGGCAAGTACATACGGTAAGCTGAGGAGCTTTGTAGCTCAATTTTCACCAAATTGCACGGTACTTTTATATTAACAGACTGCAGGGATAGACTTATGTCATTTGTGAGAAATGCTATGTTTTTACTGCAAATCTAAAACGATAAGGAGTTAATTTGGCATACAAAAAATATAAAATAGTAATGGCACAGTAGTTTCTTCTGCAACGACTTATTTCAATATACGTGTAATAAAATGAGATAAACCAGCTTAATTTAACATCAAACAAATACATTTTAGAGACATAAATTTTGTATGAAAAGATTTGTTGACTAGGATTTTTACCAGATTTAAAGCATCTTGAACGTTTGTTGGTGATTGGTCTCTCGGTATGAGCTTCTTTTTCATTGATATCCACATTGGATCCTAAACGTAGAAACGTGAGAATGAAAAACTTAAATATTTTGTTTTAACTTAAGCTACCTCTTCAAATCTGTACTGATGGCAAATAAATTAACACGTATTATTTGCTTTTCATGTTTCTCTGGTGTGAGCATTTTAAGAGATATGAAATTGCGACAATTATTGAACCAAAATACATCTGATTCTGATAAATACGAGAGGCGCACCCCTGAGATTATATTTTTGGGGAAAAAGTTATAAAGTATTTTTCATTTTTTGATAAACTCATTTTTAGAACTAACTCAAGGATTGTGAAGGGTAAAATTCAGCTTGAAAATAAAAAATATAATTTTTGGTAATACGACGCAAGAAATGAACAAAAATGTAAAAACAAAAATTAATCAAAAAAGTTCTACACATTTGTTATAAATCATTTTTCAACAAGGTGCGTAGTTCCTCTTCCAATCGTAAAAAATAACATTGAAAATAAAAAAAAAATAAATTTTTGTATAAATCAGTGATGAGAAAACGTGGATATCTCTGGCATGATTAGTAGTGTCAACCCAAACATACACAGAAATCACTACTGGGCATACCAGAGATATCCGCGTTCTCCCATCACTGGTATAAATGACACAGGTTACGGAAAAAAATGAATTGACAAAATATTGATGTAAAAGATCTAGACGATATCAGTAAGCACAAACTATGCGAGGATAATATTCACGGTATGCAAACTGGTGTTCTTCTGAGGAAATTATCCTTTATGAAACCCTCCAAGGTCATCTTCCCTAAAAGGGAAGAATAACAAACAATATCAAAGCCAAGCTTGGTTCTACTCTGGGGGAGTCTGCTCCTTTTTTGACAACAGTAGAGTATTGGGCGGCAGAGTTTTAACGAGGTTGTACAAGCTGCCAAGACGAACATCGCAGTGGTCGACCAAATAAGGTGACCACGCCAGAAAGGGTGAAGAAAATCCACAAAATGGTATTGGATGGCCGTCGACTAGAAGTGCGCGAGCTAGCAGACATGGTAGGAATTTTAAAAAGTACTGTACGTCGCATATTGACTGAAAATTTGGACATGAAAAAACTGTGTGGCGATGTTTCACAGACTTTTTAGTCCGATTTTTCGCGTCGATCCACAACTATGGATGAAACATGGGACCATCAGTTCACATATAAGACGAAGGAACAGTCAAAACAATGGACTGCTAGATGAAAATCGGCTCCAAAGAAGGCGAAGACAGTTGAATCTGCTGGCAAGGTCATGGCAACAGTTTTTTGGGATTCACGTTAGATAATTTTCATTGATTATCTTCAAAAGGAAAAAACAATCAACGGCGAGTATTATGCAAACATATTACAGCGTTTGAGTGATGAAATAAGAAAAAACGGCCGCATTTGGAGAAAAAGAATGTGTTGTTTCATCAAGATAATGATACAGTTCACACATCCGTTATCGCGATGTCCAAAATCGATGAGTTAAAATTGAAAATGCTTCCTCACGCACCTTATTTGCCAGATTTAGCCTCATCGGATTATTTTCTTTTTCCAAATTTGAAAAAATGGCTCGGTGGTAGAAGATTTGCTAACAATGAAGAGGTGGAGTCGACGGTTAATGGCTACTTCAAGGAGCTCGACGATTCTCACTATAAAAAGGGTATCGACTGCGTTGAGAAATAAGGGTATTTTTTTCCATATTTTTTGTGTGTTCTTTGTTAGGTGGGGTACTTCTGGGACCACCCTCGTATACTTCCAGATTAGTCTGGAGTTGCCTTCAAGATCTTGTTCAGGTTGCCGGTGAAAACTGGCTCAGTCTGATCTGGGTTTCCGGCCAGGAAGATATTGAAGGTAATGAGAAAGGAGAAGCACTGGCTAAGATGGGGCTTCACGTTCCCTGATTGGTATGGACCATACGGCAGTATCTCGTACAAATCGGCAAAAGGAGCCCTTGGTAAATGGCTCTAGGACGAGCATGCAAGATATTGGACGGGAAACAGAAAAATGGTACGTTCTAAGAATTTTATATCTGGTACATACACTAAGAGGACTAATAAACTCTTGAACAGGGATTGAAGGCAAATAATTTCGTAGTAAGGATACTCACTGGAAACCACCGACTGAGAAAACACTTGACCATCATGAGGATTAGAGGCAACCCTCCATTTCAAAAGTGTAATTTTCGTGAGGAGATAGCTCATCACATGCTTTGTGAATGTGATGAACTGGCGTGCTACAGGAACAAATACCTAGGGGATTATTTTCTCAAAACAGAAGACTTTTATGTTATCTCCTGCAAATCAGCCTTTGTCGTAAAGACTGACCTTATAGGATATAGTTGAATTTTAAAATATAGAAGAAGTGCAAGAGCAGGACTAAGTAATTTTCTGCTGAGAGTATCCGATTAGTAGTTTCTTCGTCATGATTTCCGGTCGATCTATCAATGGACGACATTTTGAAAAAAGGAAACTTAAGAGGCCAGAAAACTTTTTTTAAACATTATTCCAGAGAATAAGAGAGACCACATGCTTCATCACTAGAAAGAAATGTAGTTCAGGAATTTTCCGATCTTCTTTAAAACGTTGTTTTAAAAGTTTTATAGTAATTCTATTTATCAAAAAGAACACCTATTTTTTTATACGATGTCTTTATTGTTGAAAGTTCCATTACTTATACGTTTGTTTTCTTTTTTCATTTCTGTTAGAAATATTAATAACTTTCATGACATCGGAAATTAAATAACGACGATTTTCACCCGAAAGGTAAAAAACGAATACTTCTGGTCTTCCGATGCCTGACGTGACTTGATTGCTTGTCGGCTTGAATACACTGAAATACACTGAAGCTCGCACTAGGTTTGAGTTTACGTGCCACATAGGAAAATTGGAGACAGCTTTAGGATAAGGTTTCAAAAGAGTCAAGGGCTAGTGAAATGAATGAAAAGGTTTGAGGAGAGCAAAACACACGTATATCTCGCGAGGGAAGAGGCCACAAGGTCCACTAGAGTCACAAGATACAAAATAAATGAATGAATAAAAGTTGCTTCCCCAAAAAAGATCTAAAACTTTGTCGATGATCTTTTTTTTTTTTTTTGATTGAAAAAATTGAATTGAAAACACGCGTTTATTTATTCACAGAAAGTAAACATTTGCTGGTGAAGCACGAGCAAATAGAAAATATATAGTTTTTCCAGTGTCTCCGTCATATATATACAGTCGATATTGGAGTTAGTTCCCCTGGATTGTGTTCTTCCGAGAATTGACGCCGCGCTGCGGGTATGGGTAAGAGGATCGGGGGGGGGGGGGTGTGCAGTGTTTACACAGGCGTGAGAAAACAGGAGCGTTGCGGTAAGGCTCTGTACCTTAACGGCCTACCTGTGTAACTGCGTTATGACGTTGTATCAGTTTACTCGAAACGGGAAGCGCACACGTTTGCATAGCGAATACGAGGGCTGTTCGGTAAGTCAGTGACTTTTCAATTTCCCGCGCATTAACTTCAAATCCAACACTGCTCCCGTCAACACCATCTATGAGTAGACTACTGTCGAATTTTGAACAAGCTGGGTCATTTAGTTTGTGTTTATTAGCCATTGAAAGCAGAGAACCTCGTGAATTTTAACGAAAATGGAAAAAAGTGAATTTCGTGTGCTGATTAAGCATTATTTTTTTGCGTGAAGAAACCATCACTGAAACCAAGGAAAGGCTTGATAAATACTATGGGAACTATGCACCAACAATTTTAATGGTTAAGAAGTGGTTTACTGAGTTCCGTTGTGTTCGGACCAGCACAAGTGACGCCGGACGTTCTGCCCTACAACGGAAAAACATAGTTAAGTGACATTTTTTCGAAAAATGAGTTTTTCATATCAGTGGAATCGTGAGAGTAAGCTGCGTCTGACTATCATGGTTAAAATTATAATTTGTAATTATTTATAACGAGAAATGAATGTTTCAAATTTCGAATATTGAGAAAATTGACCAAATGCAATGGAAAAATATATGGAAAGTACTTTGCGGTGCCTGAAATTTGTAAGAGAAGTCGAATACGTCACGAAATACAAGGGAAGAATATACGCAAAGCACTTTGCGAATCTTTTGTCTGGTAAAAGTGGTCGAGCACGCTTCTTGTTACAAAATAAAAATTTCGAATGTGCTGTACGTAAAGTCTCAAGCTGTAAATGTGTCGCGTCGAGCAAATATGTCCAAGCGAAGAAATCCGCAAGCGACATCGGCTAAATACGGTAAGCAGAAGATCGGTCGGAATAGTTCGGAGCTGCTGCACAAATTCATCTCCAATGGTCACGGGGCCGCGACCTGACGAAATTGAAAAAAAAAAACTTGTAACGTTTCTGAGATTTATTCTCACTCTTGGGGCCTCAGGCTATGTACTGCTATGTTATTTGCTATGTTATTTGTTTGTTTATTTACTTTTTAAGAAAAAAGCTCCTGGCATAAATATTAAAAAGAGGTATTACGATAAAACACCTTGTTACTAAATCCTTTCGTTTACTTTGAAGGATTTTACAATTTTAGAAAATTTCAGATTTCATAGAATTTCACGGAATTTTATAATATTTTAATGCTTATCAGGGAATTTTTTCACAAGAATTTCGGAATTTCACAGTGTTTCGAAGATTTTCCAATATGTGAGTGTATTTCCAAAATCTAAAATAATTTTCAAGATTTTGGGGTGTTTAAAATTATTCTAACGAATTTTTAATTTATTTCAATAAGTTGAAAGGATTTCAAAGAATTTTCAAATATCCGTAACGGTCGGCTCTTATAACATACGAAAGTCTAATCTGACGCTTGTCAAGTATTACTGTTTAGAATCAGTTTCTTTCGTGCCCTTGAAGAATACAGTCGTATTTTACTTAATGTGTCAAGAAACAAATACAAATTCTTATGAACGATTATTTTTTAAATTATATTTCTGCATACAGACAATTCCATTCATTTTCATAAAAATTTTTAACCGCGAAACTAAAAGTGACACTTGAAAACTAGGGAAATTCAAGAGCATCGTCAAAGACGAGTCAATTTTATCAATTAATATTAAATTTTGTGGTGAAATAATGAAATTACAGATTTTAAACTTTAGGTGGTGTTGCAATTTTAATATAATTGAAAATTGAACTATTTTTTTTGTTCCGTGGGGGGGGGGGGGGTTGGAATTTTTTTAAATCATAAATTAAATTACGACAAAACTCCTTGTTACTTAATCCTTTCGCCTTTTTCTGTGTTTATTTTCAAGGATTTCACAATTTCAGAAAATTTCAGATTTCATAGAATTTCACAGAATTCTATAATATTTTAATGCTTATCAGGGTATTCGTTGACAAGAATTCCGGAATTTCACAGTATTCTGAAGATTTTCAAATATACTGGGTGTTTTTTTCAACTTGAGACATCGAAATATCTAAAAAATACGCATCCTATGAAAAAAATATCCCTAATAAAAACTTTTTATTTTCGAGGGGGAAAAGCGATTTTGAAAAAATTTACCGGACCCCACCACCCAGAAGGCAGGAGTGGGGTAACTTTGTAATTTCAAATGAGAACCCTAATTTTTTATCACAGATTCAGATTCTGCTCTATGAAATACGTAAGTTTTATTCGAAAAATTTTTTTCGATTCGTGATTTTTTTTTCGATTTTTCGATTTCCCACTTTTTTAAAAATAGCTTTTCCCCCTCGAAAATAAAAAGTTTTTATTACGGATATTTTTTTCATAGGATGCGTATTTTTTGAGATATTTCGATGTCTCAAGTTAAAAAAAACACCCTGTATAATAGTATTTCCAAAATCTAGAAGAATTTTCAAGATTTTGGGGTGTTTATTTTGGAGTTTAATTTATTTTCTTACACATATCTCATTATCAGTAAGTATTGTTCAATTAATAGTAAAATAATATTATAATTATTAGTGTATTCAAAAATTTTGATTTTAAATCACATATTACTTCGAATATAAAATCGTACAAGTGTTTCGAAGAATCCACGTCTATGGCGATATTATAATATTCATTGTACTTATAACTATAATATATTTCCTTCATTTTACCAGCGAATATTAAGCTTGCTTTTAATTAACAGCAACATATTTTTTTACAACATGAAATGCGTATATGCAGTCATATTATTTATGCTGAAAATTAGTTATAAAATGAAGTGCGGCTCTGAAGAAGTTCTAGCCCCCACCATGCCTCGCGTGGCGTTTGCGGATTTCTCTTGTTGTATCGAGGGCCGACGCTCGATCACTTTACAGCGAAACACTCCGCAAACGACTTTGCGTATTTTTTAGCTGGGATTTGATTCCGAAAAACTTCGCAAGTACATTTTTTAATAGGAATTGTTTAAATAATGAATTTTTTATTGCAAAATCAAAAAGAGCAAATGCGTTTTACCAAAAAGGGGTACTTGCAATAATGAGAATGTGTTCCTATACTAAAGTTCTTAGCGCAAATGGTTTTTCTTGAATATCTCCGTTCAACTCGGAGAGCACCTACATAACTTTTTAGTTTGTACGGCAGCGTTCAGGACGCCCAAAAGAGGTCATGACGCCAGAAATCGTCGATAAAATCCATGGAATGATATTGGACGATAGGAGAACGAAAGTGCGTGTGGTGGCTGAGGCTGTAGGCATCTCAACTGAACGGGTACATTACGTTCTACATGTATATTTGGACCCGAAAAAACTGTCCGCGAGCTGGGTGCCGCGATTGCTCACACTCGACCATAAGCGCAACCGTGTGACCACTTTAAAGGTGTGCTTGGCGATTTTCAGCCACAATACGAACTAGTTTTTGCGCCGTTTTGTTACCGTGGACGAAACATGGATCCATCACAACACGCCAGAGACCAAGGAACAATCAAAGCAGTGGGTTTCTTCGGGTGAACGTGCACCAAAGAAGGCCAAGATGGGTTTGTGGGACAACAAGGTCATTGCCACCGTTTTTTGGGATGCATGCGGTATCATTTACATCGATTACCTCCAGAAGGGTGAAACGATCAACGGCCAATATTATTCAGAGCTTTTCGACAGATTCGATATTGATTTGAAGCAAAAACGACCGCATTTGTCGAAGAAAAAAGTGCTGTTCCATCAGGACAATGCACGAGTGCACACGTGTGTAGTCACGATGGCAAAATTCCATTAATTGTGCTACTAATTGCTACCTCATTCAGTATATTCTCCAGACTTAGCCCCCTGCGACAATTTCCTGTTTCCAAACCTGAAGAAATGGCTGGGTGGTAACAGATTTGGGTCGAATGAAGAGGTCATCACCGAAACAAACGCCTGTTTTGAGGGCCTTGCGAAAACCTATTTTTTGGAAGGAATAAAAAAGTTTTTAAAAGACGCTGGACTGAATGTATCGAGCTAAAAGGAGAAAATGTTGAGAAATAAAACTTATCAAACTGCCCTCGTAGGCACGATGGCAAGCTTGCGTCGACCAGCAGTGAGTCTCTTTGACCTTGAAAACAGCGCCATTTGACACGCGAATATATGTCGCGAAGTAGTATCTCGAAGTCCTTGCCGCAATATTAATGAAAAAGAGCAGTGAATATCAATTCATTTTAATCAAAACTGTTATACCGCGGTTTAAAATTAATTATTTAATATAAAATATCTTGTTAATGGTCAATTGGAATTCATTTCTCTCTTGAATAGTCCCAAATTTGTGACGCTGTCCTAGGTACCTGATAGGTGTAACCGACAAGAAAAACAGAGATGAAGAAGAAGTATTAGATAGACAGAGACGTGAAGTATGACTTTTCATGGGAACACAATCGTTTTGACACCATCGTTTCGAATTCGATCGCACCTTTTTGTACACTTGAACTATCCAGTGTTGACGTGAGTATTTTGAAAACTGTGCTTTTTGTGTACAGCTAAACTAATATTGATAGAAGAAAGTGATATATAAGTCTGGTTATGAAACAGCATAATGCGTCATGCATTATGCGCTACGTAAAAGTGTGTGCTTCCCACTTGAAGTGTTTTGCGAGTGTTTTGTTACAAAAACTTGATGTGCTTTTGGATGCTGCTGTCTTCGAATGATTTAATCAAGCAAGCAACAGAGTATCTGGACCGATTATTCAAGAGGAAGCTCTCATTTTAAATCACGCAGGAATATTCAGCGGAAATGGTGCACACGCTCTGGCTGTTTACCTTTAGAGAATCTAAATTTAACTCCACCGTTAGTCCCGACACCACTTAACATTGCATACCTCAAAATAATTACGTAAGCTACACCGTGGGTGTTTGACACCCAGATGTTTAAACTTGTATAACTAAGCCGGATTTCAATATTTTCTAACGAAATTTTAATGGGATGTAGAATTATACGTTTTTTTTAAATCTCGTTGGTTTTATAACGATATAATTTGTTAAAAACTGAATTTAAAAAAAAAAATCGAAAAAATTAGTTTTTTCATAAAAAAATGTATATATTGCGTAATTTTCAATATTTTGACCTAAAAATTTAATTATATACTCTTGAAACTGTATACTTTTAGAAAAAATAAGCAACTGGCATCCAAAAAATGTCATCGGCTCCCCGTGAGATGGGTGTTATATATATTCCTATTTTCGCCTCAGTTATAGGGGAGACCGGGTACGGTTGTGACAATTTTCATTTGATCGACTATAATTTTGTCAGTATGCCAGTTAGCTGGATGAAAGGAATTTTTTAGTGTGAAATGTATATTTGTCTACGAATAAATACTACCATTGTATCCCTAAGTACAATGGTTAATTTATAGGAGCAAATTAGAAAAAAAATAAAAAATGTCACAACCGACCACACCCCAGGGACGGTTGTGACAGTGCTTGGGGTAATAATAATAATAATCATAATAATAATATTAACATAATAATAATATCGTACAAAGTAATCAGTTCTATTTAGCCACTAATGTGTAACCTATAAAGATAAAAAACACTTGTTACTCTATCTGTACACATATAACAACAATTACTAAAAGAAATCGAATAAAAATATTTACTTTTTGCTGCTAAAAAGTACTGTAGTCCTCTGCAAGCTTCAATGTCACGCAAAAATTGACGCAATCCTGTGAAGCATGTTCAGAAGGGCCTGCCGCTCCTCTTTCCCCTTCCACTCAACCGGGTATTCCTTATAGTTACGCTAATATGACGACTGTCACAACCGTACCCTGGCACAACCGTACCCAGTCTACCCTACTTACTATCGTTTTACGATCATACAATAAAGGAGGTGCTGCTAACTTATAGGATTTGTCTTTCAAAAATTCTCCTATTGACTTTAACGGTAATTTTTCCTGAAGTATAGTCAGTTCACTTACGAACGATGCCGAGTAAATCGCAAAAATCGAGAATCCAAAAAGGAAAGTCGAATAATAAAATAAACGCAGAGCTGAAGCTTTCGGAAATTCTGTAAAGGATTAATAAGGTCAATTTTGTTGATAAGAAGATGGTGTATTACATAGATTAGTTAACATTTAGCTTAATTATCTATATTTACATACCTGGTAATCCTTGTTGAACGTAACATCCCCAAACATGTAGAAAATTTTGCGAAATGCCACCGTGGTATGACCCATTTTCTACTTTGAATCTCAAGAAGGTGAGAAGAGTCACTATGACTATAAGAGACACTGTCAAAGCACACCATGTTTTGTACGTAAATGGCTGAAAATAAATGTGATGAGTGTTGATAGTTGATATTTATTACATGAACAAGATTAGCTATCTACAGTTAGCAAGAAAGTGACACAGATATGTTTTAAGGAACTATTTAGCATTGATGTTTCATGATGATCACTTTTGCTGATCAATTTTTCAATGGTTATGATCATCCTGAAAACTGACTCCAATATAATTATTTATTTCAATATTACAATTTCGTGTACCTTGAAAAAACCAGACCACAAAACTCCGACCTCAGATGTTGGCTTCCTTATGCAAAGGCATACTTCGAATGATGTTATAGACATAGTGGAATCAGCCAAAAGTGAAAGTCTTGCATCATGTCCAACAAAATCTATAATATCAATCTCATTATTTTCAATTCGGCCCATAGCACCTGACCATGTCTTGCTGCTTGTGTTCCAAAACCCAATGTCAGCATTTTCTTCGATTTCAACATTTTTTGTCGTAAAATTTCCAGCGAGTTCAAGGGCAAGCAATGAATCATTCAAATATTTAGGGAATATATTGTGTATCTATTAACAAAGATACAAATTATATAACGTAATATTGCAGTATTTATAAACCATACTTTGGAGACCTCAAATTAAAATATCTCTGAGATTTGGCCAATTTAGGCTGTAGAATAAAAATGTTTAAATACTGTTCAAAGATCGAAAATATTTATTTAAAAGCCCTACAAATTAAATGATTTATGAAATATTCAACAAATCTCTACATTTTTAACCTAGAAAAAGCAAATATCACATTCAGAAATTCAGAAATTCAGAATCAAGGGTGCGAAGATTTTCCCCGCATACACTGCTTACCTCCAGTTTACGGTATTCAACACTTGAAAGTTATTTCAATAATTTTTAAACAAAAGTAGCAAATTGAATAGCTGCTCATTAACTGATTGAATATTGGTCAATTTTCAATAGGAACTTTTAAAATTGTATTGTTCTGTATTGTATCCAATATATCCATTTCACTTAACAAACATTAAAATCAGATATATTTTGCAACCTATTTTTAAACTGAAAACGTCCTAACTGGAATAATTTTGAATGTTAAAAATTTGAGAATTTCAAAGCTTACTTATACAGTCAGGTATATGTTTGTATTCTGAATATTGATTTTTTTCTTAATTCATATAAAGTAGTGTGTTTAATGAAAATTTTAAAAATACATCTTCAAATTTATTCCTGGAATTGGGACTGTGACTGTGAGGTCTGCGATTTTTGAAAAATTGGCCAGGAAAAAACTTGCACTTTTGACATTGACATTCCGTACCCTGTAGCAACTTTTAGAAAAAAAACATATTTCCGAAGTTATTTATCTTACCGAAAATCTTTCTATGCGCAGAACTTTTCCATTCAGAATATCTTTAACGCTTTGCATTAATTTGTTGGATTTAAGACCAAGTCCTCTTGTTGGTTCCCAAGTAATCCTTTCATGAATTGCCAGTTGATTTTTATTTAAAGCATGCCATTCTCGAACTCCAAAGTCTTTATAGCATTTTACAAAAACTGAAAAACTAGCGCTTAGAAGCAATGGATTGCCAACTGGATTCATGCAAGAGTTAATTACAGGAGATTTGAATGCTTTCATGAATAGAATCAGATTTGTAACTCCATAGAAACTTAGTTCTTTCGATAATTCTTTCATTTTATTCACGTCACTTTCGCAAGTGATGAAAATCACATTCATTGGCTTTTTAACATATCTCAAGCTTTTGGTATAATCATTTGGCAAGAAGCCTTTTTCCAAATTTAGAGTAACTGTCATAATTCTTCCTCTCGACAACAAGATCTGTATATTGAAAATAGTATTCATCTGGGAGACATCTGAACAAATTAATTGAAGTTAAAGGTATATATTTCAATATCGCATAATATTCATCAGGAAGAAATAAAGCATTAGAAAAAACATAATGGGAGAACTATAATTTTTCAATAAAATAATTTAATAAAATTATAAGTAAATTTCAAAAAAACAATTCGTTGACGACGTAGTTTCATTATATTTATTTATTAAAAACTTTTTAGAATATTTGATCAAAAACTTGAAAAACTTTTAACGGGAACTTTCATTTTTACGATCTCGGGGTCAGGACAAGGTTGACAGTATAAGTTCGAATTTTGAAAATTGGAATTCTCGGAATAAGGGTTGAACACAAAATTGGAAGGTAGACAGTTGTGAAGTTTGTTGACAAAAATCAGCAAATATTTTCGTAAGAAGAAATATTAAATCGGGGACAGATTTAGTGCAAAAATACATTCTGACACATTAGGTTCACTCAGTTGTGTACTTGGTCTAGACGAATGTTGATACTTGGTTAACCTATTCAATTAGATTTAGTTGAAATGTGAAATAGGTTTATGATTGGAAAATGCTAGCTTTTCAATGATAGGGTTTGTGTTTTTGGGAGTTGGTCTGTGACGCTATTGTTCAGCGTGGTCACTTTTCTTAGTGTTTGTCGCACGGGACCTCACGACCGCGGGTGCAGAGCGACAGTGTTGTTTTTATGATGACGCGCTCGATTTGGCTGGGCAGTATCCAGCTTTCTCTTTTCAGTTTTTTTTCGAATCTCTTGCCGGGCACTCGTGATCTTTTTCTAAGACTAAATTCAACGCGTTGCAATTTTTTAAGTGATAATAATTTGGGTTAAGTTTCGACCCTTGTCTTTAGGTCTGGTTTTGGCTTTCACTGGGAGAGTCCGGAAGTGTCCGTGAAAGAAGCTAGATTGGGACCAAGGTCTTGTTTGTGCCGCGCTCGCGATATGCTTTATCTAGTGTTTGCCCTCTTCTTTGGATTCTTGTGAAGTCAGTGAAGTAATTGTATAGAATAATAGCCCGCCGTTTGGTTGTGTTTTTCCGCCGATTCTTTGGCCCTAGGACTTGAAAGGTACTGTCTGGAGACAGGATATCCTTGTATCTATGAGATATTGGTTATGGGTGAAGAGGTCCAGGATTTGGCGAATCGCTCATACACTTAATTAATTTAATGAATTTTGCAAAACATTGTTTTTGTAGGTAGAGTCTACGCTGCCGGCGCCGGTAAACAACGGTCTTACCGACGCCGACAAGGAAGGTGTTTGGGGCCGTCCATAAATTACGTGATCAGGTTTTCCCTAAATTTGGACCCCACTTCAACCCTGTGATTGTCCGTGATATTGTTGGTGACCCCACCCGCTCTTTCCGAGTGACCTGATTTATGGACGTCCCCTTTGGCGGCTGAAAATCCGACGAAAAGCAAAATACGAAATAGAAGCAGATTACGTATATAGTGATGCAAATACCTGAAATATTAATTTTCGAAGTCACAACTGATAAAGTATTTTTGTTGTGAATAGGAACTTCGTTGAACACAACCTACTTTTTGTTTTAATTACGAGAATTCCTTTGATTAGAATGAAAAATAAGTCGATTTCATTATTCGATTAAATAGATTCAAAGAAATTAAAAATATTAAGGAATGCTTATGGTAAGAGATTTTTTTATCATGAAAATATTTTAAAAAGTGAAGTTTTGTCCAATGTGCCTTCCCACCCCGTTAGGAAACGTTAGAAATGGCTAGGGATTTGACTAACATTATTTCTATGATCAGTCACAGAAGTACCTTCCCGCCACCCACGAGTATTTGGAAAGGTGTAGAGGTTTGACCAACATTACATCTGTGACCAATCACATGGGTGCTTTCCCACCTCCACGGGTCGTTAATCGTAACTAACAACGGAACTCTTAAATGACATGGCCTTACTCTCAAATGCGTTTCAGTCCCTACCGTATGTTTGAAATATGCTTTTTACCGGTACTGATAGTGTATACTCTTCGTAAAAAAATTTAATTTTTGCAAGTTTCAACATTGGAAATTACAGTTAGCTAGTTAGTTCATATGAGGGCGGGGAGCCCCGATGGAGCCCTCCTAGCGCTTAAGCTATGAAGCCTATTGTGCCACACCCTCAACTATTCGCTCTCAGTAGTTGACCTCAGACCTCTTCGTGAAGTCCAGTGTGTCAACCACTGATCGCGTTAGAATTTCCTCGGGTTTCATGAAATGGACACCAAGGGTTCGTTGCCTGAGCCTGGCTAATGTCGTTCATCCGGTTCTACCCCATTTTGTGCATGCTATAGTTCAGGTGGTTGTGCCCTGTAAGTATCTGAACCACTGTCCTTATGTCTTTCCTGGGTAAACCCAGCATTTCCCTGGAAATGTACATCCTGTACGTACAGCCCAGGATGACTTTCGCCTGTCGGCAGTCCTGGGTCTGTTTCCAGCATTCCCGGTGCTTCCCTTCTAATTATGTCTTCACACAGCGAAGGACGGCGAGGACCTCCGCCTGAAAAGCGGTGGTATGCCTCTCAAGCTGGATCTCTATTTCCCTTCTTCACGCGTTGTCATAGATTCCTGCTCTGACCCTCCCCCTCCTTTATACCCGTCTGTGTACAAGATTTCCCCTTGAAGGAACGCTTTACATAGTTATCTAGTCCCTCAAGTCCATCTATTACCTCTGCCAGGTGGCCTGGCAAGAAGGTCGTTTGCCGGTGCTGGCAGGTTAGCCACTACGCATTTTATATTTAAAAATTAATTTGATATTCTTCAGATACAAAACAACTTTTTAAAAAGCTTATCAATTATATTTTAATTTCTGAAGGACTAATTCACTGAAGAAATATTTTCACGAAAGAAAATTGCAATAAGACAGGGATAAAAGTACCTCTAAAGTATAAAACGAGAATTTCAAGTAAGGAAAACCACCCTGCAGTAGACTGGGAAAAATTAAGAGCATCCCTATTGACTACGGCCACGGAAAGAGCCTGGCGCCAACTGTTGTCTGAAAGCAGCAATTTCTTAGGGATGAATTCCACTTGTTTACATGCGATCCAAAATTAATAAATTTATACTGAAAATAAGAGTTTAACCATCAAATAACGAGAGTGTCTGTAGAAAAACTGACAAAATCTCGATTCAGCGAAAAAAACTTTTGCTCGGGTTTATTAAACGGTTTGATCGGAGTTGAGTTTTGTATTTATCTGTCTATGACAGGTCTATCAGATTACAAATGTCACATGAAGCACTTCAATATTCTTGTTTTTCGAAAAAGGTATCTGGACAAATTATTGTGTTAATTGGGTAAATAATATTATATATAATCGCATATATATACGATCTATTATTTTTGTAAAAGTAATGCTAGTTGTCAGATTTCGAGGTTAGAAAGTTTAGTTATCCCAGAATATTTATGGAGTATATTTTATTTCAATTTAAATGACATTAAGTATTTTATTATTAGTATTATTTTTTTTTCTTAAAATTATTTCTATTAGTCTAGTGGAATATTGATCAACATTGGTTCATTAATTTTCAATTATTTAAACAAATGGAATCTGTTTAAATAATATTTTGTTTAAAATTTTTAAAAATAAAAAATTATTGCCATTTTTTGCTGGAATATTTATCAACGTTGGTTAATCAATTTTCAATTATGTAAACAAATTCCATTTGTTTAATCTCAATTAAGAAATATAACAAAATTATTGTTTCCAACAATGGGAAGTTTTAATATAAATAGCAGAAAAGAAAAACTAACAAATTTGGTGAAAAAAATATTGTTGAAACAAATTAAAGGTTGTTGAAAGTAAATGTTTACAGAAACATTTATCAAGAAGAAAATTCAAGGCAATCCTATATGTAATTTTTTACTTGAATTTTTCACAGTGAGTGTCCTGTATCTCATTTCTAATTTATGAATATTTTTAACATAAAGAAGAATGTTAGGAAATTTATAATTATAATTATAGATTTCCCTAATACTTCTTTTTATGTTACAATATATTTTTTAATCAATAAACATCTATAATTGAACGTCGTATGGGGGAGAACTAACAGACATTTATCTGATTACGCTGCACTGAATTTTGCTTATTCTATTCACTTTCAACTCCTGCACCCTCACCACATGAATGACTGCTAAACTTTTTCTCCTATTGAGTGTTTCAGGATGAAAATCGATTGAATGAGTTATAGCTTGAAATCCTGTTTTAATAAAAATATTCATCATTAATTCGCTTGTTGACATTCGACCGGTAATTTTTAAGGTTATGTTGGTGACCAACAACGAAACTAGTACGGGTTTAGCTGGAATGAAAAGACAAATTTTTCACGAAATATTTTTGCAAGAAAGTTTGCTCTGTTATTTTGCTTCGTTTTGAAAAATGTTATAACATTTTTAAAGCAATCGTGCAATACACGTATGCAATAGAATACGTGCTATCTTATGTAAATTTCAAATTTCTATCCCTAAAAGATTTTCGGCTTCGGCCGCCGCGGGCGCTGTCTATCATATCCGGTAAATATCAAGGCTATGTCCGTACTCAATAGAAAAAATATCAAGAAGTCAGTCAAAGAGCTACATTAAATATTTGTATTAGACCTTGTCAAGAGTATGATTTTGATAACTCTAACCATCAATAGATAATCGTTTCTGGCTTTGCTCCTGGACATGGTAGAATATTCAATACTTGATCATTACAATTTACCATTACTTTTTACAATTAAAATGAGTTTTTTGAGTACATAACAGCTGAAGTATTATTATTTTTCGGAGAATTCCGAAAAATGTTCCAGGAAGGTTCACGGAAGTAGGTAAATGTCCGCGTATCCAAGAAGGTTCCCAAGGTAGATTCAAGAAATTTTCAAGACGAATTAAATTCATTAAATTAATTGAATTTTCATAATGCGAGCATTTTGCACTAAAATTACCGGAACCATTTCAAGAGCATTTATTGATACGCGGACATTGACCTACTTTCCTTAAGCTTTTCTTGGACATTTTTCAGAATTCTCCGAACCTTCCATTGGAAACTCTTGTGCTATCAGCGTGGTGTGAGATTTTTAACCTTCATACAATTTAACCTGAAGACTTGCATGTTGGTGGTGGAAGTGAGAACGTGTTCAGTGACAGGTGTTGAGAGGATTTTATGGAATTTGTGTGGAAGGTGTAAGTGAAGTGTGAGGGTGAAAGCCTAGGAGGTGAGTAGGGTTGTGTGGGGTAAATTGGGGAGATAAAATGTAATTTTCAGCGTAGGCGTGAGGTGGGATTTACTATCGGCGCAAAAATTATAGGCATCTGCCTTTGAAGCTTAACAGCTCAGCTAAAAAAATGCTAGAGTAATAAGCAAATAGTCATTTGAAAGCTGCAAGTGTTCCACGTAAATGAGCTCGAAGACGTTAATGTAAAAAAATTTTTGTGCTTTGCAGACTGATAAATGTGAAAAAAAGTAAGGAATTTTGGGCACATTTAAGAAGAGTCAAGTTTAGAGCATTCTTTCTTATACAAGGGGCAATGGGAAAAATTTGAAAAAATTCATGAATATGAGGAAAAGCTTTGCGAACAAATTGCAGTTGACAAATTTGAGAAATAATAAAAATTGTTGCTTAAAATTACAAAAATGTACGACTATACTATCTTCGGTTCTAATAATGATATAAAAGCGATTCGAACTGCAAACTGTAACGGATAGGCTCTGTCATTATTTACAATCTCCCGGATGGATGTGATTGTTTTATTTTTGGTGGAAATCGCGATATTCGTAGACATTTTTTTTTGTTGGAAAACAAGTGTCAGAAAGCAGCGGGGATCCTTTTTTTTGCTTCCGACCGCTCTTCCCTTTCTTCGACTCGTCCTTCTGAACTCTTGCCCAGACATTTGACGCCTCCCCCGACCAGTGCCGTATCTCTTTAAGCGAAGTACCTTGGACTTCTAATATTTTCAGAAAAACCAGCGCCATTTTGATATTGTAAAACCTTCTTTGGATTGTCGGGTGGATTTCAAAAGAAGACAATAAAATATATCCGAATCAGAAAGAAGACGATAAGTATATAGATGAGGAGAAAAAATTGGGGTTTCATTTGAGAAACAAAGCACAAGATTGTAATACGCGTAACTTCGTACACACTATTTTATACAAATTGGAAAATCGGTTCGAGGTTTATTCGAATTTTTGTTGAAAACAATCTCCTACTAAATTTTTAGTTGAAAATTCCGGTTTTTTGCTTAAAATGTTTATTACTCGGATAAAATTCCATTTTTTTGTTAAAAGTCTTGCTAGAAAATTGAATTTTTATGTGGAAAATTTGTCTCTTTTCTTTCGAAACTCATTTTTTTAATACGGTTTGCTTGAGGATTCAACCCATTTTCGAAGAAATTGTCTTTTGATTTCAAAATTTAACAATATGGTTGACATTTTTTTCTCTCTTCGCTGAAAAATAATTGTTAGTTGAAATATCAACTATTACATTCTTCGTCGGAAAGGTATCATTTTTTAGTTAAAAATGTAATTATTTAGTTGACAACTCATCCACGTTGTTAAAAAATTATATATTCTGTCGAAAATTGAACTGTTTTGTGTAAAATGTAACTCTTTTAATGAAAATTCTTTTTGTTTATTAAAAATAAATTTTTTTCAGCTGAAAATTCAACTTTTTCATTTTTGAGAATTAATAACAGTATAACACACACAAAATGTTGTGCACACTTTACCATATGTCCTGTACTTTATAAAAAAAGCACAAACAATTTTGGAAACAAAGTTTTTTTGACCTCGATCGTAGCCTACAATTATTTTATCTACAAGCCTAACGACCACTTCCATTTACTCTATACACAATTTTATTTCACGAATGAAAGAGATGCGTCACTGGTCGGGGGAGGCGTCAAATGTCTGGACAAGAGTTCAGAAGCACGAGTCGAAGAAAGGGAAGAGCGGTCGGGAGCAAAAAGAAAAAGGATCCCCGCTGCTTTCTGACACTTGTTTTGCAACAAAAAAAATGTCTACGAATATCGCGATTTCCACCAAAAATAAAACAATCACATCCATCCGGGAGATTGTATATAATTACAGAACCTATCCGTTACAGTTTGCAGTTCGAATCGCTTTAATATCTTTATTAGAACCGAAGATAGTATAGTCGTGCATTTTTGTAATTTTAAGCAACATTTTTTATTATTTCTCAAATTTGTCAACTGCAATTTGTTCACAAAGCTTTTACTCATATTCATGAATTTTTTCAAATTTTTTCCATTGCCCCTTGTATAAGAAAGAATGCTCTAAACTTGACTCTTCTTAAATGTGCCCAAAATTCCTTACTTTTTTTCACATTTTTCAGTCTGCAAAGCACAAAAAATTTTTTACATTAACGTCTTCGAGCTCATTTACGTGGAACACTTGCAGCTTTCAAATGACTATTTCCTTATTACTCTAGCATTTTTTTTGGCTGAGCTGTTAAGCTTCTAAGGCAGATGCCTATAATTTTTGCGCCGATAGTAGTTAGATAGAGAAAGTGAGGTTAGTTTGGCAAGGAATCGGAAGAGTTTGTGGTCAGGAGTCTTGGGCCTTCGAGGGGTCAAGGGTGGTTCTCGAAAAGTTGGGGGATGTCAAGGGAGAGAAAGGGGTGTCTACAGGGGCTGTGAGGAATTGGAAAAAAAGGAAAGAAAGGGAAATAAAGGGAAAATTTGGCGGCGATAGACGGCAACATTTTTCAGAGACATCTCTCAGTGGTGGAGGGTACTGCATGGAGAGGTTCAAGTTGCTGACGGCAGAGCGGAAGGTGGGCCCTGAGAGGGCTGGCAGTGCAGGTAGTGAAATTGACGGCAAGGAAATTTTCCACGTGCCACGACGGCCAACAGCGCGTGGTCCGGTGTCGTGTGGCGCGCCGGGGTGAGGGAGAAAACGGACTGGGAGGATCTCCTAAAGACAGTCGGAGAAGGAGGCTCTCGGGATGCTGGTAGGCTTGATCAGAGGGCTAAGGGAGGACGTAAAGGGAACTAAGGAGCAGATGGAAGGCATAAGAGAGAGAGGTTAAGGAGAAAAAAAAGTTAAAATAAAGCAGATGGAAAAAGAGATTAGGGTGTAGAAGGAAAGGACGGAAAAAAGGCTTGAGAAGGTGGAGGGCAGGATGGAAATGGAAGTTGGTGGCTGGGTGGGGGGCGGGGGTCGAGATCAAAGGTATTTGGGAGAGGGTAGAGAATATGGTAAACGAGAAAGTAAAAGAGCGTAGGAATGAAAAGGAGGAGAGGGCGGATAGGGAAAGGATAAGGGCAATGGAGTTGGAAATGGAGAGAAAAGACAAAGCAGACAGAAGGAATAATATTGTGATAAGAGGGTTGAAGCTAAAGAGCCGGGAAGAAAGGGAGGTCGTGAAAGCGCTGCTACAGAGCATAACGTGAGTTAAAGGCATGGTAGGGAAAGTTAAGTTGGAGGAGAGAAAGGAGAAGGAAGTGGCGTTTGTGGAGTTGGAGAGCTGGGAAGCAAAATTGGGGGTAATGAGAAATAAAAATAGGATAAAGGATAAGGAAGTGTTCATCGATCACGATTTGACGAGAAAGGAAAGGGATGTACAGAGAATGCTGTACGACAGGGCTAGGAGGGAGAGGAGTGTAGTGAGATCGGCGAGGGTAGGATATCCGAAAATAAAAGTAGACGAGAAAATAGGGGTGTGGGACGAGGAGAAAGAGGTGTGAAGGAAATGCAGGGGAATTTGTGTCGTAGAAAGTAGGGGGTGGGGGTAATGCAGGCTAGAGGAGTAGTGAAGGTGCTGTACTGAAACGCAGCAGGGATCAAGAAGAAGGATGAGGAGTTCTGGAGGTATTTCCAGGAATTTGATGATGTGGGACTTGTAGAGACGTGGGTAGAAAGAAAGGTATGGGATAGAATAGATCCAAAGCAGCCAAGGGGGTATAGGTGGAGACTCCAGGAGGCGGTCAGAGTGATGAACAAAGGGAGGGATAGTGGGGGAATTATAACGGGGGTTAGAGATGGATTAGAGGAAGAAGTCCATGGAGAGAAAGAGGAGAAGGAAGTGCAAATGAGGGAAACAAAGATAGGAGGGGTAACGTGTAAGTTTGTGACAGTGTACAATAAGGATGAAATGGGAAGAATTAAAGGAAGGATGGAAGACTTGCTAGGCGAAAGAGAGGGGGTATGATGGTACTGGGTGGGGACTTTCATGCGAGGATGGGGAAGGAAGGACGCCTCTACAGGGGAGGGAAGAGGTTCGCCAGGAAATCGAAGGATAAGATAATAAATAAGGAGGACGAGATTCTAAGGGACTGAATGGAGGATAGAGGCTGGGCGGTGGCGAATGATATGGCAACTGGGGATGAAGAGGGAGAATACACATATGTACGTAAGGTGGGGGTATCGGTGATAGACTTTTTAGTCATGAATATGATAGGGTAGAAGGAGACGGAGTAATTTGCAGTAGAAGGGAGGTTAGAATCAAACAATCAGCCATTAGGGTTGTGTATAAGGGGTGAGAGCGGCGGAAGGCAAGGTGTGAAAGAAGGGTGGACGGGGGAGAGGGTGATCTGGGCGAGGGAGGCGATAGAGAAGTATAAGGAGCAGTTAGGGAAGGTACGCTTTGAAGGGGATTCGGTGGAAGAGACATGGGAGGATTTAAAAGAGGAAGTGAAAGGATGCGTGCATAAGAAGGTACTCCAAAAGAAGAAGAAAGGAATAGTGAAGCCGTGGTGGGAAAGGAAATGTAAAAAGATAAAAAGGAGGGTGAAGAGGAAGTACAGGAAGTGGAAAGAGGATACTGCGAAAAGGGAGGAGTACGTAGAAAAGAGGAAGGGGTTCAGATTGATGTGTAAGAAGAAAGAACAGGAAAAGTAGAAAAATCTGAAAGAGGCGTTAGGAAATGTTAAGACAGTGGGGGGACGTCTGGAAGATAATGAATAGGTTCAGGAAGCGTAGAGTGGGGATAATCGAGAAGATAGGGAGTGAGGAGTGGAGGGAGTTCTTTGAAGAATCATTTCATGGCTCAGATTCAAGGAAGAGGGATGGTGGGAGTAGAAGAACGGCGGAGGCAGAACTAGAGGAGTTGAATGACGAGGAGATTGAAAAACAGATAAGAAAGTTAAGAAGGTCAAAAGCAGCAGGGTAGAGAACGAAGCATGGCTGTTTAGTACGACACGAGGTTAGAGAGAGACTGAAGGAGGTAGTGAAGAAAGTATGGAGGGGGGGGGAGGAATTCCGAGGTAGGTAGAGAGAAGGTTAAACAGTGCCACTGTATAATAAAGGAGATAGGGATAGACAGGGAAATTATAGAGGGTGTACGCGATGGTGGTGGCGGAGAGGCTTCCGAAGGATGTCGAGGGGAAAGGAATATTGACGGAGACGCAGGCGGCCTTAAGGGCGAGTAAGAGTACTATCGACAATATATACGTTCTGCAGCACGTGGTGGATAGAGAATTAGCGAAGAAGGGGTAAGAGTGTACGCGTTTTTTGTGGATCTCAAAGGCGCGTTTCCTTCGGTGGATAGAGGGAGGTTTTTGGAGGCGATGGAGGATAGGGGAGTGGAGAGAGTGCTGATCGAAAGGGTAAGGAAGATATTTGAGGGAACCAAAGATAAGGTAAGAGGAGGGAAGGTGGTTTGGTAGGGATTCTGGATGGATAGGGAGTTTAGGCAAGGGTGTCCAATCAGCGCAACGCTTTGTGCGATTTTAATTGCGGATATGGAAAGTAAGCTGGAGGCCGGGGTGGTAGGAGGAGTCAGGATAGAAGGAGTTCGAATTTGGTCACTAGCGTATGCAGATAACATAGTGTTGTTGGCAAGAAGCGAGGAGGACTTAAAGAAGATGATGAAGAGATTGGGAAGATGCCTGGATAAGAACAGGTTAGAGCTGAATGCGGAAAAGTCCAATGTTATGGTGTTTAGAAAAGGAGGGGAAGGGGATAAGGGAGGGGAGTGGAAGTGGAGGGAAAAGGCGGTGCAGGAGGTGAAAGAGTTTGTGTACCTGGGCTTCTTGTTTCGGAGGAATGGGGGAGTGGGTGGTCACATAAAAGAGAGAGTGAGGAGGGCACATGTGGTGATGAGGCAGGTGCGGGGGTTGGGAAAGAAGTTATTCGCAGATGATTTTGGAAGAAGAATGAAACTGTTTGACTCACTAGTGATGAGTGTGCTATTGTATGGAGTAGAGGTGTGGGGGTGGAAAGAAAGTGAAGAGGTAAATAGGACACAGGAGAGGTATGTAAAGTGGGCACTGGGGTTGGCAAGGAACACGCCTAATTATATTGTCAGGAGGGACACGAGAGAATATTTGTGTGAGAATGGAGAGAAAGGAAGTCAGGAGCTTATAGCGAGGATGAGATGTGGGTGCATGGAGGGTTTTAATAGGTTCTGGCTCTCTAAGAGGAAGAGGATGTGTTAACTGTGTGCGAAGGGGGATGCAAGAGTGGAGGCCTGGTTGGAGGAGTGCGGAGGGGTGGAAAGGAGTGGGATAAGCATGGAGGTATTGATGCATGAAAGTGGGGACAAAAGCGTAGTAGCATGGGTGAAGGAAGTGTTGGGTAAGATGGAGAAGAAGAGAAGGAAGGAGGAGGAAGAATGGAGAAGAAACGATTGTAAGTAGGCGAGGAAGTGGATATAAGTAATCTGTGAATATTGTAAATAGTAGATAAGTATTTGGTATGAGCTGACTTTACAAATCAAAATAAACCGAAAAACACAACCTTTAACCTGAAATAACTGCGATAACATCGCAGAGACGCCAATTTTTACTGTGAAATTTTCAGCAAATTTTCCATTATTTACTGTTGGAAATGTGATGTCAAAAAAATAGTTTTCAAATATTTACAAATAATGAAGTACCAAGGCTTTGTGTCAATAAATATTGTTGATTAAAGTTTCAATTTGTCACAAAAATGTTTCATTCAGTCAAAAATTATGAATAAATCAAGGCGGTACTTTTTTTAGGTGAAAAATTAATCTTGTGATCTTAATCATTATTGAATTATAATATTTCAATGAAACTTCGTCAGGTAATATAGTATCCTTGTCGAAATTTTATACTCAGAAAAATAATCAACACTTCTTTACTAGTTTTCCAGTTAATTAAGATTATCTACTGTGGGACACTTTCCACTAGATAATTACGTTAATCTCCTTTATCCATAATGTGTCCCCTAACTGTTTACATGACCTCCGTTTCTTATAAGACCATCTACAAACTTTATATTATCTTATCCTTACGCATGTGGGAAGTAGGGAGTATGAAGTTTTCTGTACAATAGATACAACCGCCTGCTTTCAGCACCTGTCGCACGCGATATTTTTTCTAAAAAAATGCATCAAATACTGGATTTGAGAAACGACACATAGATTTAGAAGGTTTCAAAGATATCGGAGGCATGTGCTTTTCGGAACTTCACCACTACACTTTTCGGAAACAGTATACAATTTATGCCAGAGCTGAATGCACAAAACATATGTCTTACTAATTTTCAATATATTCTGAAATGTTTCATGCAAATCAGTCAATAATTGGCCGAGATATCCAATGAGGGTAGAAAAATCGATTTTCAGTGTAACATTGTCGTGTTTCTACTTGACTGTGATTCGCAGATGCGAAACTTTTTACTCTCCCTCCCACTTATCGCAAAACCACTTATCGCGACTTTCCCTAGTTGCTTTGATCTCAGTACCGACTTTTAAAAAAATGTTGACAATGTTGACAAATTCAACCCAAATTGTTTTATGTGGAAACATTTACATGCCTATCTAGTCCAGAGTTTTCAAATTGTAAATTTTTTTGGGAATAAAACTTGTAATAAATCATAAAGTTTTTCAGGATTGGTATGTAAAATTAACATAATAACTTCTTAATGTTCTCTGCTACTTGTTTCCTAAACTGTCAAATTTTGACATTAACTTTTTCAATAGATTCGATTTTCTCAATCAGTCAGGACAAAGCGCAAGGTGAGAAATATTTTTGATGTGGTGGGGAAACTCATTTACTGCGAATTCCAGTCCCGGCCTTTCGCGATAAGTGGGAAGGTAGTGTATGCGATTCTATATATAGTTACAGTGGAACATGGAGAACATAAAAATTATCAAATTACAAACACGTAATTTCTCTTCTTGCTCTGCGTATTCGACTAATAAGTTTTGTCTTTGCTGCACGTGTTCGACTTAATATACGGAGCGCGGATGTTGATGAACGACAGGGCGACATTAAGACAGTGGTGGTGAATCTGCAGCAATAGTTTCTCACGCACTACGCAGTGGGGAAAATCAAAACTTATAGCTGCTTATTGCATTCTAAATAGTACTGTCGAGGCCAATTCTCAAATTAGAATAACAATATTTCAACAATTTGAATAACTTCCTCCCATTTTTTTCTCATTCGCTTGAAAACAAATTAAAAGAGAAGGCTTAGATATACGTAGTTATTCAAAAAAATGATTGATAAATACAAAAACTTACCCTTGCGATCAATAAAATGTATTGATGTTAGAGAGGTGGCTTTGTGAAGATTATAGAGGTCTGAGATCAGGTTGACATAATCCTTCGTTGAAAATGAAGCTGAAGCAGCTATCATTATGAAAATACTGGAGATAAAAAATGTTGAACATGTTGACAGATTCATTTTCTAAGATTGGTACGTACCTCTATTTTCTGAAAAATGAAAATGTTAAAAATAAGTTGAATTTATGTAATATGTACATTACGGTGGTTTGAAAATAAAAATGTCCAGAAAATCGGAATTGGCTAGTACTGAAAAGTTGCTAAGTGTTATTGCCAATAAAAAATTCTGATGACTTTTTGAAATCGAAAATGATTCTACGGTGTCACAATGAGGTCAAACATTTTTTCAATCGAATAAAAAAACACGGAGTGCGGACATTGAATAACGACCGAGCGAGATAAAGGCAGCGTCGGGGAATCCCCTGCATTAGTGTTGCGAGCGCCACGCAGTAGGGAAAAATGAAGACTGTCAGCTCAATTCGATATTAGGCCTATTGCTTATTACATTCTTAATAGATGTTTTGAAGCCAAATTTTAAAATAAAATAAAAATTCGACGTCATAGGGAAATTTTGTGTGATACTGAAAATTAATCATTTGGACTTCCTTGTGAAATCATAGGAACATTTTTGATTTCATAAAGTCATCAGAGATTTTTATTTTTAATAACACAGCAATTTTCCAGCACTAGCGATTTAAAATATTTCAATCTTCTGTATTTTTGGTCCATCCTAATAGGAAAGGGTACAATTGTGCACGCGTTGGCCACAGGCACAACACATCACAGATGTGATACTTCCAACTGTGCATGGTCACATATGGTACGCACCCAACTGATCACGTCTCAATTATTACGATCAGATTTTAAACTAATAAGTCCACGAACACATATGGGATACTCCCAAATGTGCCCGTATCAATTTTGGAGGGGTGCAACTGTGCACAGGACAACTGTGCAGAAAGCAGCTGTGCAAGTGCCCAAATGTGCACGTCGATGGCCGGTGATACAACTGTAGACGTTGTTCGCACGTGCACACATGGGACACTCCCAACTGTGTACTTCGACATCTAGATGTGCGCATATGGTATCCAACTATACAGTAATATCTCGACTATATCAAAGTACCTTAATCCCCAGATTTCTATTGCTTGAAGATGAACACAAAGCGTGAGGCTACGAAAAAGGGTAGCCTATCTGATGTGTTTACAACGAGATAGATAAATTCGCTCACTACTTGTAGCTGAGTCTGTCCGTAGAAAAATTTGTATTCACATGTCCCACCTTTCTGGTATACAATAACTTTTGATTTTGCTTCATTGACCGTTAAAAAATTGCTTACACAGTATTGCGCTATGACGATAATTTTTGCTTGTAAGTCAGCCTGAGAGTGAGCGAATACGACTATATTATCAGCATAAGCAAGCAGGATAACGTCACAGGATTGTAATTCCACGCATACCGCAATTTCTTAAGTACTCTTCTAGATCATATGTGAAAAGCGCAAAAATGAGAGAACTAAGGATCTCTCCTTGAAGCACCCCACAAGTTACCTCAACGGACGGAGTCAGACCCTCATAAGTACGAATGGACACGTAAGTGTTATCATAGAGATTTTTTATAATTCCTATTGGTTTAGTGGACATGCCTATCCTCAGAAGTTTGAGCCATAGATGATAGTGGTTTCCTAAATCGAAAGCCTTTTCGAAATCTATATAAAAAGCAAAGATTCCTCGCTTTGCTGTAGACAAATGAATCTGAATTAAAGAATTTAGGGTGAAAATGTGGTCTATGCAACTTCTTCCAGGCCTGAAACCGGCCTGAATTTCTGGAAGAATGTGTACCTCGTTAATCCACGCAGTCAGTCTTGTCAACAGAACCTGAGAGAAGATCTTAGCAATACTATTTACAAGGGCAATCCCCCGGTAATTATAAGCATCTGATTTATCACCCTTTGTATGGCACATAAATGCATGCATTTTAGCCCAGCTATATGAGACTCTTTCCACAGCCCAGATCTCGTCGAAGAGGCGCCCTAAGTACTGCACCCAATTTTGCGGAAGGTTTTTAAAAAATGCAATGGGAATCCCGTCCTCGTTAGGCGCTTTATTATATTTGCATTTCAATAACAAGGCTTTGATTTCGTGAATCAAAATATTACAGTCCAATAAAGGGTGTTCTTTTAAAATCCACTGTATGAAAAGGGGAGCCTCAATCGGATAAAGGGGAAAAAGAAGGTCTTGCCATACATGCATGCTTACATTGTTAGTCGAAGAAGACCGCAGTCTAAATCTATTGACCGCTGTCCAAACTGTCTCCCATTTAAGATCATCAATTCACCACTTTCAAGAATTTTAACAAGAACCTCCCCCCCACCCTTGCGTTGACCTCACAGTCCAATGATCGTTGCTTATACAATGCTGAAGAAGTTTCAGAGAGAAGTAACGCTTCCAGGTCATTCAGGTTACCGATACGTATATTAAAATGTCCTCAACATACATAGATGGTTCAAAGTACACATTACCCACAATAAATTGAAAATGCCCTCCGCCAACATTCAACGAAAATACATGTAGAGGAAATTAATAAAATTTCAAAGTTGAATACAGATTTGTTTATGAAAATTGCTAAACCCCCACTAGGGCGACCAACTCTAGCAGAACGCTGTCCATTACTCACAATAGCGATGTGATCAGGGATCCAATCAGGAGATTTTAAATTCGGTAAAGTTACCAATTTCTCGCACAGGCAAATGATGTCCGAACTGAGTACGTAATTTGCAATATCAGAAAAATTGGAAAGGCCGTGAGCATTCTAGAATGAGATGCGAAGATTGATGCCCTAAGGAGATTGACATAAGACATCCTGGTTAACGACTTCATTCTCTGCTGCAAGTTGCTAAGCCTTACCAGGCTTCGTAGGTTTGTGTTATTCGATCCACCCGTTGGGCTTTTTCGTCATATTTTGGATTCGCTCCTTGAGGAGGATTGAGTTTCAAACGAAAGCTGTTCATTTCCCTTTTCTTTTAACGCCTGATGACTTACTTTCACCTTTTTATACTGTGCTTTAGTTGTGCTGAATTTAATTTTTAGAGCCGTAAAAAAAGAGATCTCTAGTTTTACAGTGTTAGACGTGCACAGATGGACTGATGAACAGTTGTGCCTGTGGTCAAAAAGGTGAACAGTTGTGCTTCTGGCCATTGATGTGCACAGTTGGGCCCGTGCACAGTTGCTCGATGCACAGTTGTCTGTTACCCACCCTAATATATAGGGGTAATTTCAAAGGTTTCTTGAAAATCGGCTGCGCGATCATGTCAGCGATTTATCTAACGATTTTTTTCCTAATAGTAGGTGCCTAAAAAACAGCAAAAACGGAGTATAAGATTTGTCGAACCAGAAACTTACGTGCATTTTTTTTAAAATTTGATTGTTGCGTGAATCTTACTTTTATGTTCAAACCTGCATAAAAAAGGCAATTCATAACTGATTTTCAAGATTTATGGTATGTACCTAAATCGGACAAAAATATTATATAATTTAAATTGATTTTTTTTTTAAACGTTCGATTGTAAAGAAAAACGTTGTACACAAAATAGTTGTATTTTTTTAAAATCTTCAAGGCTGTTATAAACGTGCATTATGAAAAATCAACATCTGTATTCATAAATTAGAAAAACTACAAGGAACTTTTTATTTGAATCGTAAAATCTAGTCACTATGTCTCAGAAATTAAAACACACAGTAAAGCCTCTGAGACTTCTTTTTACAAGGTTAAGTCTATAAATATGCCTATAAAATTCATACATACAGTGTAGACTATATCAAATAACTCAATGAGAAAATAGTAAAATTGATTAAACGCAGATTTTTTAGCCTTCTAAATATTTATGTAAAAGCAAGTCAAAGGCTTTACTAGACTTATCCCCATGAAATTTCAATTTAGTAGAGATAGTTATAATATTTATACAGTAGTCTAGTTAGTAAGATCAGTCCTTCACCAATCAGCTATTATTTTTGACAATTAGGATTTTTTAAAACTTTTCCTCATTTTTTGAAGCCCAACGAAATCCTTTAAGATCCGTGGATGTACTTTGAAATCATTCGAAAACCCTTGAAATCCTCTGGAATCTCCTAAATCCCTTCAAATCTTCGAAATATTATTAAAATTTTCTAAGATGCAAGTTCAAAATTTGTTTAGACACTTTAGAAACATATATAATCCTTTAAATTCCCTAGAAATTCCATCGAACCTTCTAGAATCTTACGAAATCCTCTGAAAACCCTACCTATGTCCTAAGTTCGGTTAATCAAGAAAATGTCCGCTTGTGAGGGAATGTTGCGCGGCAAGTTTCAGGGCAGTTTGGAAGATTCACTTAGCTTAATTTCATGCGCAGTAGTTTTCCTATGGGACCTACTGCTGCGCAGTAGTTTTTCTTAACCCTCGTAGTATATCACTGGACACACGTATCTTGATTATTTCGCATATTTAAAAAAAAATGAAAAATCAAAAAATAATTAAAATTTTTATTTATTTTTTCGTTTTTATTTTTTTTTATAAATATGATAAATAATCATTATACATGTGTTTGGTGGTATACGAGAAGCGTCAAGAAAACTACTGCGTAGCCATAGGTCCCGTAGAAAACTAATGAGAACCGAATTAAGTTAAATAAATCTTCGAAACTGTCCTGAAATTTGCCATGCAATATTCCCTCACAAGCGGACATTTTTTTGATTGACCGAAGCTTTCCCTAATCTTTCAATGCAATATTCTCAACCTTTAATTGCAAGTTTCAGGAAATCTTCACGGAGTTTTTTGTGCTATCTGGGTAGTTAATCTAACTCTGGCCAGTTAGTTGCTGAAAGACGGATATGTTCGAAAATGCTCCTTACACGAGACTGCCCCGGAAGAGAGCTGAAACCGTATATATTCAACACGTGCACAAGGCATAATCACTTGGGACTTCTTTCCCTTACATGCCTCCTTTTTACGTTTCTGGATGGGTAGAAAGCGGCGCAATGGAAATGTCTTAAGGACACTATGAAAGAAGCAGGGGTGTGTTTGCACGTACCTCTACCCTTTTTCCAATATCGCCGCTTCAACAAAAACGGTACCCCGTAGAACATCTACCTTTTCTAATCTTGCCCCTTAAAAAACACACTAAACCCTTGCGTGCCTCCTTTTTGTAACTCTCGGCGTGAAGAGAAAGCGTGTAATAAAGAGAAGGGCCATTTTTGTAATCAGCGAATGAAAATACATCGATTTACAAGGTTTTAGAAATAATGGAGGTATGTGTTTTTGGGAACCTCACCACAAGAATTTTTTGAAACAGTATACAATTGAGGCCCCGAATGTAATAATCGACGGGACGCTTGGCTTCATATTCTTTGCCTCCCATTCGAGATAAAGTGACGCGAAAAAATATCTGAAACTCAAATTTAAAAAAAAACCATTCGAAAAATATGTGAGCGTATAGTGCTTAATGGAGAGCACAGTATTCGTGTGAAAAATTTTTTTGTGCGATTTCAACTTTGTGACAAATAAAATATACACAGCAAATTTTGACGAGCGGAATTTAATGCGTTTTTTAAAATAAACTCGCCGTAACTTTGTTCCATTTCAACAAAATGACTTGAAATTTGAACCTCAAGCGTATTTATACTCTGTCGATGCCTACGGAATTCTATTCGTCCAGGAAAAAATTGATTGTTTAACAATATGTCGATGTTTGTTAATAGCTATTTAATACCATGCTTTTTCACTTTCGGCGGAAAAAAGTATCGAAGGAATTTTTGAGTTCAAACAACTTTCCGCGGAGAAGTTCTTCATACGGGTCGAAAGAAGTTTTTTTGAAAAGTTTCAGATTTTCTAAGCGAAAAATGAGCAAGGCAGCGTACGTTGAAGTGAAAGCGCGAAAAATGGGATCGTGTTCCGTCTGGGGCGTGAGCGTTTGCGAATGTGAAAAGAACAGACACATGTCGAGGACGGGCGGGCAAACAAAGATCGCCCATTTATTTCATGTCATTCACGAGATAGCCCGCACAATATTATTGATTTCTATGAAATAAATGCCCGTGTAAGATACGCTCGCTCATTTTTCGCTGAAAAAACGTGAAACTTTCCAAAAAACTTCTTTCGACCCTTATGAAGAACTTCTCCACGGAAAGTTGTTCGAACTCCAAAATTCCCTCGATACTTTTTCCCGCCGAACGTGAAAAAGCATAGTATTAAATAGCTATTGACAAACATCGATACATTGTTAAACAATTAACTTTTTTATGCACGAATAGAATTCCGTAGGTATCGACAGAGTATAATATGCTTGTGGTTCAAATTTCAATTCATTTCGTTGTTTTTCATTTTCGAGTGGTTTTCTTTAAATTAGAGTTTCAGATAATTTTTCGCGTCACTTTATCTCGAATGGTAGACAAGGAATACAAAGCCGAGCATCCCGTCAGTTATTGCATCTGTACCTGTAATTCATACCTGAGTTTCACGCACACAACTTATGTTTCACTAGTTTTTATCTGTTACAGTAAAACATGGAGAACACAAAAAACAAACATATAAGTTTTCTCCTCGCTACGCGTATTTGACTAATAAGGTTTCTAATTGCTGCACCTATTCGAGTGAAAAACACGGAGCGCGGACGTTGAAGAACGACCAGGCGAGATTAAGACAACTCCGAGGAATCTCCTGAACTAGTGCTCCAGGTGCCACATAGTGGGGAAAAATGAAAACTTTCACCTCAATTCGATATCAAGCCTTATTGCTAATTAGATTCTAAATAGATCTGTCGAGGCCAAATTTTAAAATAAGATACAAATTTTAATAATTTAAACTACTAACTACTTATCTTAAAACATGCCATTTTATGCGAAGTTATGAAGTCTCTTATCTCTTACTCACCTACTAAAGCTGAAGAATGAACGAAAGGTAGCAATAGAATTGAAAAATTCACACTGTAGGTCTGTAAATTACATACATACAAATTCTAGCTTTGTTTTCTATTACTGCAGCTTTCAAAAATTATTGCTTGCAATAAACTTCGTTCTTCTCATATAAATCTCTCCTAACACCTCTCAAAAGAAGACTGTTATTTGGTTGAATGGGAAATGCAATAAAACTCTTACGTGCACTAATGCATAATCTGTATTTGTATTTATTCCCAGGGAGTCCCTAGGGCTAATTAGCCTTCTGAGAAACATAATATACATAATAAAATATATAATTACAAGCATTGATCGATGAATGGTAAATGTACGGTAGAATAAGTAAAGAGTTGTAATTACTGCAAAGATTAAATAAAATAATATAAAATGAAATATAAAGCTGATAGACCAGAATCGTAGAAGCGGTATTTAAGAAAGAAGGAAATGATCCATCAAAATAATATGATAGACATTAAAATATGACATAAATTGAAATTCAAACTAAATTGAATTTTACTACATAATTTGTGACGCGATCTGAAGAAAGACCCTTAAGCGGCCAAACGTAAATTTTAGAGTAGAAGCAGGAGAAGTGGCGACGGGCCGATAGAACGACATAGAACGACAATGTTTACACGCTTGTACTGAATAAATTATTAATGATGGAATTTTTTTAACTATACCATCTTAAAGAGCAAGTTCGAATATACGTAAAACATTAAAAATCAGAAAATCGATTTTTGGCCGCTTAGGGGTCTTTCTTCAGATCGTGTCACATTTGTATTTCTATTAATTTCCAGAAAGTTCTTAGAGCTAATTAGCCCCCTGAGAAATAGAGTTTACAGAATAAAATATATAATTACAAGCACTGATCAATGAAAGTTAATTGTATGGTAGAATTCGTACAGAAATATAATTGTTGTGAAGGATAAATAAAATAATATGAATTAAAATATAAAGCTGATAGTCCCGAACCGTAGACGCGATATTTAAGGCTCATGTAGGGGGTAATGTAACCCAGAAAAATCTCCTGCAAAAATCAATTCTAAATGCTAGCACAACGAATGATTATCGGGTGGTAATATTTTTTCTTCTTGGAAGCTCAAATCCATATTTGAGACGAAAAGTCCCTGCGGATTATCAACATTTGCGATAAATATGTTATATTTCTTAAATACTGTATCTACAAAGCAGCCGAAAGATAGTAAACAGGAGCTATGTCAACAGCGCGGTCTGGTCTCAATATTTATCTCTAAAATCGATTTAGAAGGACTTCTGGCGCAATATTCAAAATAGCAAAATTATTTCAACAGACATAGGAGTGATCATTTTTATAAAGTTGTAATAAAGTATTAAAAACAATGACAAATGTATGCTACTAAAAAATATATTTTTATAAAAATGCTAAAAGAAGGAAAAATACATTAAATGTAAAATAATAATTCAAAAAATTCCGAAGTAAAATTTTACAGATACCCCCCTGACTTTCCAAGGGAGTTTGCTGACTAAGGGTTGATATTATAACATCATCATAAAAACACACCTGGATTAAAAACTGTCCGAACTCACCTGAAGAAACTCCGTGAATATTTGTCAGTCTTATGAACGGGAACTTGAGTTATTCTTGAGCAGGTCTCTCAAATAACTGTTGTTCTAACATCCCACTGAACATTCCCATATCCTGAAAACAAGCTCAAACAATTAGAGAAGCAATGACTTTGATTTTTCAGAAATAATGTCATTTTCCCGAAGTATGAGAATGGAAAATATTCACTGAATCTTTCCAGCTCTAGAGAATGTAGTTTTACTGCGTCGGTGGGTTCAGGGGGGTGCTCAAATGACAATCCATAGCTCGAGAACCACCTCAAAAAATCAGAAGAGCAATAACTTTGTTCTTTCCGAACAATTTTCATTTTTTGGAAGGATTCGAAGGGAAATTATTCACCGAATCGTTCAAGCTTTCTAGAATTCAATTGTACTCCGTGGGTGGGTTGAGGAGGATTTTTGAATGAAAAAACATGGTATGAGGACCACATTAAAAATCAGAGTGCCACTAAAAATAATTATTTGAGAATTTTTATCCATTTCTGAACGGCAAGATGGATAAATATTCCCCGAATCTTTCCAGCTGTATAGAATTTAGTGGTTTAAGGGGGTGTTAGAATGACTATCGCTTTCTCAGGCAAGGGATAGTCTCTGTAACACCCGAAACGAATATAATGATTTTTGACCACCTCAAAAAATCGGAGAGGCAACCAGTTCGATTATTTTCGGAAATGGTCCTGTTTCCCTGAAAATAAGATAGATAAATGTTCCCCAATTGTCCCACCTTTATGGAAACAAATCTTACTGCGTGGGTTTTAAAGGGGATGTTCAAAGGGATGTTAGAACAATAGCAGTTATCAAATATTCACAGAGTTTTCGCCGGTGAATTTATAAAAATATATTTTTCAATAAGATACATTTGTTATGGTTTTCAATAATTTATTACAACTTTATGAAAATTGTCATTCTCATTTCGGTTAGAATACTTTTTCTATTTTGAATATTGCGCCAGAAGTGCATTTAAATTGATTTTAGGGATCGATAGGGAGACCAGGCGACGCTGTCGGCAGAGACTTTCCGCATCAAATATGGATTTGAGCTTCGAAGAGGAAAAAAATTGTCCCCCATAATTATTCGTTGCGCTAGCATTTGCAATTGATTTTTCCAGGTGAGATTGAAATATGACATAAATTGACATTTAAAAGTGATAGGAATGGAAAAATTTATAATAAATGCTATAACTGCTTTTAATTGCTTAAAGTTAACTGCGTATTCTTCAGGAGACCTTACATAAAAATTGAATAGATTAAAATAAAAGAAAAGTGCATTAGAGAACATTCACACATTACGTAACATTGAGAAGGGCAAAGGGGAAGATGGAATGGTCATAGTTCAGGGTTAAGGGTCAGTTGTTAGGTCAACATTCCAGCTTTCCGGCGTGATCCACGAAACTCTAAATAGCTGAGTTAATCGACTCGATAATTTCAAGAATACATTTAATGATACACATGTATTTAATAAGTAATGAATGAAACAAAATACCACAGAAAAAGTGTGCTGTGCATTAGAATAGACCACTATCTATATGATTTAGGGGCAGCTGAATCTGAATCCGGGGTCTGTTTGTCCAACAGGTCAGGATAAATGTCATTTCAACGTCAAATTGAGAAAAAAAACGTTTAAGCGGAGAAAATCACAATTCTAATACGAGTTTTGGGTCGCTGAATCTAAATCTGGGGTCTGTTTGACCCAATCAGGACAGGATCAAGATGATTCCAAGGTCAAATTTTGTTTTTGAGATCATGGTGGGCGATCATCTGGTGACTTTAGATGTAACCTTGAACGTTACATCTAATACCGCTCTGCCGGGCAGTACGACTTTACTGGCTTCGTTACCTCAAAGGATCGGAAAATGGATCATTCTATACATCTTCGATTAATGCAGTTGTCACAATTTGCAGCTTCCTAAGAGGAAGCTGGATTTTAAATTTTAATAACAGGATTAGAGTATCCCCCAGAATTTGAGCGTTTCGCTCTGATACTGAAGTTGGGCTCATCCGTGATGCCCTTCATCAGTACCTTATCACCGAGAAGTTCTGGCAGCCAGTATATAACAGAGACGTATCCTTTTTCCAAGAGGAGTTTAAAAATGTCATTCGCCGGTAGCGCGTGGACATAAGTTTTGGCTGTCTTGCTTCTCCAATGCCCCTCGGAGAAATATCACGAAGCCAATCCATGCTCGATAAAAATTTGTAATTCATAGATTACTCAATGCGTATAATTTTTGACCTTAGATAAATTAATTTGAGAGAGTGATTCGATCTTCGGATGACCTATAAAGGTCACTTTGATCCATAGGTCAAACCATATCTGAACGTGGAATATCCCGCTCTGTCAGAATCCATGGTCAAAAATGCGTTTCCGATTTATAAACAAAAGTTGACCTTGAAATTACCTTAGTCCTGCTCTGATGGGATCAAAGAGACCCCGGATTCAGATTTTGTATGCTTCTTCACTTCTGCCTATAATTAATTCTACTATACAAATTTCAATTATTCTTGCCTTCAAACAATGTAATTTATCGATGGCATATTGGAATTTAATAAAATACAATCAATTTAATCAATTCAAGATCAGGGACTTGATCTAAAAATTGGATTCATTATCAAGTTATTCTATATATATTACTGAAGTCCTCGGCCGCATTTTTTTAGGATACTTATCAATTTTTAGAAATATGTCAATACATAATAAGTATACAAAACGATTTGAACGTACAAAATTCTTTGAAATTCTATAAAGTTTAAGAAAAATTAAGAAAATTTTAATATGAGTTACTGAGAATTCCGAAGATACGGAAAAGTTAAGGAATATCAGGATAGAAGCTGTGCTTATCTTGAATCAAATAATATCAAAACCACAAAAAATTAGTCAAATTTTATTATTTCAATTAATTTATAACACATTTTCTCAAGCAGTAATTTCATATTCCTGGTACGTTTCCCATAATCGAATCCGCGTATTTGGCTCATTTTAGAGACAAATATGCATTCTATCGATCTTGAATGGTTCTTCATTTATTATTTCCCACTTCATTCGCCCCACAAAATGTGATAGGTTGCTATTTTTATAGTATAATTTTACACGGCAGATGTTATTGCTTGGAAAGATGACGTAGCACGTGAAGTGACATTCGGCTATGCGTATGCACAAAAAATCACGAATAGTAAACATATCATAGCTCTTATCTAGGTTTTGCTTTATAATTTTTTTTTTTCAAATTTGAAATTCTATATGATTAAAAATTAGCATTGATTGTTCATAATTTATTTGTTACTGTCTGCGACTTGTTTTTTATATATCATTTCATAAAAATTGAAATATAATGGATATATATTACAATCGATTATTATAATGTGGATTATTCAACCTGTTCATTTAAATGACAATACATGAAGTGTGTGCTCTAGAAATATCAAGATACTTTTTTCTTTGATAGACATTGTAACATTTTATGTCTCAATTTAATATTCTAATTCGAGCGGCTCCAGGACGATAACGTGTTGAAATTTGAACAGATTTTCTGTGACGAACTGTGAAATAAACTTCCTCGATTAATAATATCAAGATAGACAAAACCACGTTTCCACAAAACATCGCCAAAAGTGATGCTATATCCAGGATAGTAACAGGCTGAAATTTTTGGTTATGGTATCTCAATAAGAAAATTCAAGCTGTAGATTTTTTATTAATATTATATATGTATAGATTTAATGTTTCACGATGATCCATTATAATAAATTTAAAGGAGGTTTTTCGGGTTTCAATCTTGTGCAATCTTGTGCACGAATCTTGCCACTGTTTCGTGAACATTGTCTCTATTGATGTTATTAGGGTGTTTTAAGATTTCGATTGCTTCTAGATGTTTTCTTGGAAAAATATTATACGTTTTTGCGATGACGGTTGTTTTGTAAAATGAAATGCTATGTCCTGTTTCGGAATAATGCTCAGCTAGTGCTGATTGCGTGGAATATTTTAGCGTGACTTTACTCTCATGTTCCTTTACACGTTGCCTTACCGCCCTCCCAGTTTCTCCAATATAGACTTTGCCACAAGAACAACGGATTTTATGTAATCCCGTATCACTGAATGGTGCCTTTTTATCTTTAGCGTTCGATCAGTCCCCACCATGGGGCGCTCTGGCCAATCACATTTTCGCACACGATTCAAACCCGAAAAAGCTTTAAATTTTAAATTTATTATAATGAATCATCGTGATAGGTTACATTATTGAATATCAGCGTTGATTGTTCACAATTTATTTATAACTCTATGTGATTTGTTTTTTATATATCCTCTCACAAAAATTAAAATGTAAGTGGTAGACATATATTACTATCGATTAGAACATATAACACGTGGATTATTATTCAACCTTCCATTTCAATTACAATACATAAAGTGGATAATCTAGAAATATCAAAATACTTTATGTCTCAATTTAATATTCTAATTTGAGCGGCTCCAGGGCGAGTATGTGTTGAAATTTGCACAGATTTCCTCTGACGAACTGTGAAATAAGCTTTTTCGAAAAATAGTAACAAGATAGACAAAACCACGCCTCCACAAAACATCGCCAAAAGTGATGCTATATCCAGAACAGTAACAGGCTGATATTTTTGTTCAGTAGGTGCATTTATCGAGGAAATTTTGCTGTTACTGTCTAAAACCTTTGACCTCATGTGTTTCAATATACCATTTTCCGTGAGTTTTGTGATGCTAAAAAAGTGATTATTGTATCTTAATAACGAAATTCAAACCGTGTATTTAGGGTTGTATATATATTAGTCATAAAATAAGATCCTCCTAGTTATCCCTTTTCTTATGCAAACATTTGGTACGACATAAAATTAATTAGTTCTTGTTATCAATATTTTGTAATTCGTTTTATTTGCATTTGAAAATGCGTTGTATATTTTGAAAATGAAAAACCAATTTTTGAATTTTCCGTGAGAATAAATGAAAACATCTAGTCCAATCCTAACATTTCGAATGGGTCTGATGAGGCCAATTCCTAAAAAAATGTTCAATTTTGACAGTTTAGACCAATAAATGTCTCGCATTTTTTACATTTACTTAAAAAAAAGACATGTGACATTGACATTCCCTAGAAAATAAATAATAATAAATTAGGAACAGTCACACCTAAATTTTTTCATTACAAACGAATTAACTGTTAACGCATAAGAATGAAATCGAAGAATAAACAAATTTTTTAAATTCAATCCAGAATGTAAGACCCCTAAAAACAACTGTCCAGAATGGATAATTTATGTACATATATTAATTTTCACGGGCAGGATTACATATATTCTTTTAACTGACAAAAATTGAGCGAATACTTACTGATAATTAATAGCTTCCTTGTACAAGCTGTTCTTAGGCAAGTACATACGGTAAGGTACGTATTGTTTAAGGTAAATTTTCACCAAATTGCACGGTATTTTTGTATTAACAGACAGAAGAGATAAACTTACGACATTTTTGAGCAATGCTATGTTTTCACTGCAAATCTAAAACGATTAGAAGTTAGTTTGGCGTCAAAGAAAATATCAAATAATAATGGCACAGTAATTTCTTCTGGAACGACTTATTCAAATATACGTGTAATGAAATGAGTTGAACCACACCAAGTTAAACATCAACCAGATACATTTTAGAGACATAAATTTCGTATAAACAGACTTTTTGACTAGGATATTTACCATATTTACAGCATCTTGATCGTTTGTTGGTGATTGGCTTCTCTGTATGAGCTTCTTTTTCATTCCTATCCATATTGGATCCTAAAAGTAGAAACGTGACAATGAAGAACTTCAATATTTTGTGTTAACTTGGGCCACCCCTACAAATCTCTACTTGTGGCAAATAAATTAACACGTATTATTTGTTTTTTAAGTTTCTTTGGGGTGAGCATTTTGAGAGATATGAAGTTGCGACAATTATTGAACCAAAATACACCTGATTTTGAGAAATATGAGAGGCGCACCCCTGAGATTATATCTCTGGAGAAAAAGTTGTAAAGTATTTTTCATTTTTTGCTGAACTTATTTTTAGAAATAGCTCAAGGATTGTGAAGGATGAAATTCAGCTTGAAAATAAAAAAATATAATTTTTTATGAAACGACGCAAGAAACGAAAAAAAAATGTATAAACCAAAATTAAACAAAAAAGTTCTACAGGTGCGTAGTTTTTCTTTTAATCGTAAAAAATAACATTGAAAATAGAGAACATTAAATTTTTCTATAAATCAGTGATGAGAAAACGGGGATATCTCTGGCATGATTAGTAGTGTCAACCCAAAAATCACTACTGGGCATACCAGAGATATCCGCGTTCTCCCATCGCTGGTATAAATGACACAAGGTACGGAAAAAAATGAATTGACAAAATATTTAGGTGAAAGATCTAGACGATATCAGTAAGCACGTACTATGCAAGGATTATATTTTCGCTATGCAAACTGATGTTCTTTTGAGGACATTATCCTTTATGAAACCCTTCAAGGTCATCTTTCCTAAATGGGAAGAATGAAATGTTGAAGGAAGCAGGGAAGAAATATTTACACCAGGAGATCTCGTTTAGTACACAGACGGATCTAAGGACTCAATGGCTGGAATCTATGGGAAAAAGCCCAGGCCTGAGATAATAACACCCCTGGGCACATTCCCTACAGTTTTCTAGGCCGAAATAATAACTAATGAAGCTTGCCTGAAGGAAATTTGCAAACAGGTTTGAAGTTAGAAGACTCTACCTTTTCGAGTATTTGTTTGACAGCTATCAATATTGAACGCTCTCGGTGCTAGAAATGATGAATAAAATCCACAAAATGGTATTGGATGACCGTCGACTAAAAGTGCGCGAGCTAGCAGACATGGTAGGCATTTCAAAATGTGCTGTACATCGCATAATAACTGAAAATGTGGACATGAAAAAGCTGTGTGGTGATGTTTCACAGCAATAAAGCCGATTTTTTGCGTCGATTCATAACTATGGATGAAACATGGGTCCATCACTTCACACCTGAGACGGAGGAACAGTCAAAACAATGGAGTGCAAGAAGAGAATCGGCTCCAAAGAAGGCGAAGACAGTTGCATTTGCTAGCAAGGTCATGGCGTCAGTTTTTTGGGATTCACGTGGAATAATTTTCATTGATTATCTTTAAAAAGAAAAAACAACCAACGGCGAGTATTATGCAAACTTATTACAGCGCTTGAGTGACGAAATAAAAGAAAACGGCCGCATTTGGCGAAAAAGAAAGTGTTGTTTCATCAAGACAATGCATAAGTTGACACATCCGTTATCGCAATGGCCAATATTAACGAGTTAAAATTCAAATTGCTTCCTCACGCACCCTATTCGCCAGATTTAGCCCCTTCGGATTATTTTCTCTTTCCAAATTTGAAAAAATGGCTCGGCGGTAAAAGATTTTCTAACAATGAAGAGGTGGAGTCTGCGGTTAATGGATATTTCAAGGAGCTTGACGGTTCTCAATATAAACAGGGTATCAAAGCTATTAAAAATCGCTGGGAAAAGTGTATCGAGATAAAAGGAGAATGTGTTGAGAAACAAAGGTTAGGTCGGGTACTTCTGGGACGACCCCTGTATACTTCGAGACTAGTCTGGAGTTGCCTGCAAGATCTTGTTAAGGTTTCCGGTAACGACTGGCTCAGTCTGATCTGGGTTCCCGGCCATGAAGATATTGAAGGTAATGAGAAAGCAGTTGCACTGGCTAAGATGGGGCTTTACGTCCACTGATTGACCCGGAGCCCTACTGTGGTATCTCGTACAAATCGGCAAAAAGAGCCCTGGGTAAATGGCCGTAGGACGAGCATGCAAGGTATTGGAAGGGAAACAGAAAAATGGTACATTCTAAGAATTTTATATCTGATACATGCACTAAGAGGACTAATAAACTCTTGAACATGGAACAAGGGCAAATTAATGTCGTATTGGGGATGCTCACTGGACACTGTCGACTGAGAAAACACTTGACCGTCATGAGGATTACATTAGGTTGTCAGAGACAACACTCGATGTCAAGAGTATGATCTTCGTGAGGAGATAACTCATCACATGCTTTGTGAATGTGATGAACTGGCGTGCTTCAGGAACAAATAACTAGAGGATTATTTTCTCGAAACAGAAGACTTTTATGATATCTCCTGCAAATCAGTCTTTTTCGTAAAGACTGACCTTATGGAAGATAGTTAAATTTCAAAATATAGAAGAAGTGCAAGAGCAGGACTGAGTAGTTTTCTGCTGGGAGTATCCGATTAGTAGTTTCTTCATTATGATTTCGGGTCGATCTACCAATGAACGACATTTTGAAAAAAGGAAACTGAAGAGGGCAGAACACTTTTTTCAAACATCATTCCAGAGCACTAGAGAGACCACATGCTTTATCACGAGAAAAGAATATAGTTCAGGATTCTTTCGATCCTCTTCAAAACCTTGTTTTGAAAGTTTTATAGTAATTCTATTTATCAAAAAGAACACTTATTTTTCTATACGATGTTTTCGTTGTTGAACATTCCATTCCTTATACGTTTATTTTTTTTTGAATTTGTTTTAGAAATATTAATAACTTTCATGACATCGGACATAAAATAATGACGATTTTCCCCCGAAAGGGAAAAAACGATTACTCCTGGTCTTCCCGAGATCTGACCTGACTTGGTTCTTTGTCGGCTCGAATATACTAAAATGCACTGAAGCTCGTACTAGGTGCGGGTCCAGCTGCCACATATGAAAATTGGAGACAACTTTAGGATTGGGTTTCAGAAGAGTCAAGGGCCAGTTGAATGAATGAAAAGGTTGAAGGAACGCAAAGCTCACGTATATCTCGCGAGAGAAGAAGCGAGGGTAATCTCAAAGATCAGTCCGAAGGAACATCCATGTAATAATGATTTTTTACCTTTTGGGGGAAAAACGTACTTAATACAAATAAAAAAAAATCTGCCCGCTTCGCGGGCACATTCTCATGGCGCGCTTCGCGCGCGGCTCGCTTCGCTCGCAAGTTTGAGCGCGCCTAGGGCGCGCGACTGTTGGATCTCGCGCTTCGCGCTCGATCATATATTTATCTCGCGCTTCGCGCTCGATTATGTATTCACCTCGCGCTACGCGCTCGGGCGTATTTGCATCGCGCTTTACGCTACGCTAGATTTTTGAACTTCGTGTTCGACTTCGATGAAAAGAAAAAGTTTGTTTTTAAATATTATAAAATTATCAAAACCTCTACATATTAAGTGATTGTTAAATTTGCTTTTATTTTAGACTGAAAAGGAACTTTATTTACTCAAGGTTCTATCGACCTTAAGGAACACATTCTCATCCAGACACTCGCGCTTCGCGCTCGATATTTGATTTGAAAATCATTTGAACCGTATGATAGAAACAAAAAAGTTGGAGCGCACTTACGGCGTGCGATTTGGTAAATACACTGAGCGCGCACTTTGTGCTTCGTGTTATATGTTCTTCGTATACAAATTACTAAATTTGTATTTGATTTCAAATGAAAAGTAATGATATAATTCAGGCGACAAATTTTATTAGTTAACATTTTATTTTAGCTTGTGCCGTTTATCAAAAAAGTTCATTTTTTCATTTTGAATATATTCTTACCACAAAAATTGATTACGGGTGTGTAAGTCTTTTTTGAATGCACAATTTTTGTTCATTTATATGTTTTCGTACCTTGCATTGTTTTTTCAAAACTTTGATTTTTTTTACTGTCAATGTTATTTTCACGAATAAAACAAAAACCACGCATCCTATCGAAACATGAGTCACAATAAATTTGTACCTCTTCCATGGATGAACAAATTTTGTTTGGGTCATTTTTTCGTAGCTGGTAATATTCGTCTGAAAATTTGATTTTTCTATTTTCAATTCTGTTTTTTACGAATAAAACAAAAACTACGCGTCATATCAAAAAGTGAATGATAAGAAATTTGTAGATCTTTTTTAGGTGCACAATTTTGGTGAGATGATCTTTTCTGGTATCTTGCATAGTTTTACAGCAAAATGGCTTTTTTGATTTTTCATTAATTTTTTGTGCGATCAAAATTTGAATTTTTTATTTTTCGAAAAATTCAAAAAGTTGTCATGAAAATATTATAGGGTGTTCAGGAATCAACGTTTTTCTCCTCTTGACTTTTTTTCATATCGTGCGTTTTTCGGCTTAAAATGTTCATTTTCGTTTGTTTTTTGGAATTTTGAAAATGCTATAACTCCAGTAATTTTTTTTTTATCACGAAAAGTCATAAGAATATTTTGTTCGTCATTTTGCGTACTACTAATAACCGTACATAGAATTTTCAAATCTTCCAAAAAAGTGGTCTCAAAAATTTTCAAAATGTGCTCACTTTTTGGATTTTCATCCAAAATAGCTGGTTAACGAACTGGTTCTCTATTTTTCGGCCATAAAAAAGTGTGCCAAAGCTCAATCAAATCTGATCATTTTTTCGAAAGTTATCGTGGCTAC